>JAUTBV010000018.1:0-24286 GCA_032361325.1 Lepetodrilus fucensis | reverse complement strand
AAGTAACCATGGTAACTCTCCATTCCTTAAAAATAATGGAGCCGAGGCTTCATTAATTTTTAGGAATGGAGAGTTACGAGGACATTCTCCCACTTAAAATACAGCAAATTAAAGTGTATTTAGCAATATTGCATTAATAGTCTCGGATCGAAATGTTTTTGTCCGATTATACATTGTCCGATGAGGTGCCAAGTTGAAATGAGGGTGATGAGGGAGATCTCCCTCCTACAGTATGTGAAAAGAGGGAGATTTCGCCTTGCCAGAGGTTGCGAATCAACCGAGTAATCTGCCAAATACGTGATTTCCTGCCTTTTTAGGTCATATTTATCACCTATAACTCTTAGAAATAAAAAGTGAACTATATTTTAAAAACAAATAAACAAGATAAAATTATTCTTTTGTGGGAAATTGCAAATTAAAAGCGGGAAATCGGGAGATTTGTTTATTTTGGTATATTTTCTGGAGATCTCCTGATAAATCGTAAGACTTGGCACCTCTGCAGACTAACTGGAAGAGACGTGACCATTGATAAGTATATGTTACCGTAATACCCTGTGAGCAAGGGATGATGCTGTTGAATTATGCCTGAGTGATGACCGTATGGCATTTAAATTTAGAAACCAATTTTTACAGTCTGATTACAATTGGGGCTCAAAAGAGCCAGGCTGGCTTTTCCACCAATCCCGTTGAAGTTACTGCAAGGTATCTCCAGTTGCCTTCAGCATGGAGAGAGTTAAATCAGTATCCAATGGGTGAAATGGTTGAAGTCAGATTCTTGAAGTTCAATGGACATTGACATTGTTGATGAACATAGGACATTGACAGTTTACTTGTCTACAAGTAATCTTCTTAACTTTAATAAATTATAAAAGCAAGCATACCATATTAATTTTACTATGAAACATACACACAACAATTAGTCTAAATGATCTTAATAACTAGTATTGTTATATCATATTTTTCTTTTATCAATCTCTTTATTTCAATTTTTTATGCATAATATACATTCATGATAGATTAAACATTTTTGTATGAAAGAGCAAGTATGTCGTATGCGTACAATGGCTACCTCTATAACTCTGTATAAATGTCAAAAATGGATTTATGATGACCCTATCTTGACCATGGATGCAATATGAATTGTCTACAAGCATACATGAGGAGAACTGGAGTTCAAGCTGTATGTTTTATGTTGTCTGTTGCCAACAATTGGTTAGCTCGACAGGATCGCCAAGCGACCCAAATTGCCCTGGTATTTACTCAGAGATTTACGATACAAAAGAAATATGCCAGTTCTTAGGAAGCTCATTGTTTTACCTCGGAGGTGTGTATGTGTAACAATGGAGGATGCTGGCCTGGTTAGTTTTTCCTGGTGGCCCTTATGTGACACTCCTAGTGTTATACTCTCCCAATGTTCCTGGTGTCATTGGTCCTAGTCCTATACTATAGTGTTGAGGTTCTTGCAAACCTGAGGTGAATTTGGCGGCAACAAAACCGGTGATATAAGTTCTGAGATAGAACCTTATTATATTAAAAGATAGAACCTTATTATATTAAAAGCGAAATGCACAATGGCAAATTTGTATAGAATCTTTTGATGTCGCCGCTGATTGGCGACGCGTCACCTCCGGTGTGTGAGGACCTTTACATTCCTGATGTTCCTAGTGGCAATACTGTGGCATGCTCTTGGTGTCACTCTCCTAATGTTCCTAGTGTTATATTCCTAGCTATGCCCATGTTACACTCCTTGTGTCACACTCCTAGCGTTCCTAGTGTTATTTTCTTAGTGCCATACTCATCATGTTACTGTGGTCATGCTCCTAGTTGTGCTACATGGTGTTGCACGCCTAGTGTCACTCTCGGACTCCTAATGTTCCTATTTGTCCTATGTAGTGTGATACACCTACAGTAATGTTCATAATGTTATTTTCTTAGTGTCACTCATTTGGTCGTAGTGTCACTCCTATTGGTTCTAGTGTCACACTCCACATTTCTGTTGCTGGAGATAATGAAATACGGTACTGTAACCACACTAATTTGTCTACTGCAAGTCATTATCTGGGCATTGATTGCAATGGATATTACACATGTTAATATAAGAGTTGAGAAACACGTACACTGGCATAGGTTAATTGGTTATATCATGACTCATCCTTGATAATACTTGTTGGTTTATGGTGATACTTTCCAGAACACTATAACAAAGGGTTCAGCAGATAGGGAATCATGGCAAAGGTTTTCAGGATGTAATCTTTTCTTCAGACATTGGACAAGTGCTAATATGGGATATTTAACAAATCTCAAGCAATTTCTATATTTCTTTTATCATTATTTAGTGGCTAGTCAATCAAGTTTATTTGTTAGACGGCAAAGGTTTTCATCTAGATGTAATATTTTCTTTACACTTTGGGCAAGTGCTAATCATGCTACCAGTAATTAGGATATTTAACAATTTTCTAAAGTGATTATTTGTCATTATTTAGTATTGTTTAGGGGCTAGTCACTCAAATTTACTTGTAACCAGTCTTGAAATTATTGTTTTCCATTTAAACTGTTGTATTGTACATACCGGTCATTTGTGACATTCAGCATGATATTTATGACATTTACGATATGTGGAATATGGCAAATACCTTTATGCAAGTGATCAATTAATGGGATATGTCGGTCATACTGGATCTATCTCAATCTATCCCATAGCTATATAGAGTATCTTTGGTTGTCTGTAGGGGCAAGAAGGTTAACAGAGGATGTTTACATTGGACAATTTGAAACAGTGGTTGAAACATTTACAAATGCATAATACTACTACTACTACTACTAATAATAATACAAATAATAATAATAATAATAATAATAATAATAACAATAAAAATAATAATAAAAAAAATAATAATAATAATAATAATAATTATTATTATTAGTGCCGTTGGTGCAAATTCAATATAGAAATATTGTCCTGGCTGTAGGCCATTAAGAATAAATAAATAATAATAATTAAATAGTTCATTTATAAAGTGCATGGCTCCATGCTCAAAGTGCTAAATGCTACATTATTAATATTAATAATCTTGCTATCATCATGGCCATAGTATTCCTTCCTATGGAGCATGTTGAGAATGGGTTTAACCCTCTCCCTGCTGAAGGCAACTGAAGATGCTTTAATGAGCAGTGCTTTTGCCTAATCCAGCAGGGAAAGGGTTAATGGTTGAGATTACTTATTCAGCTGGAGAATCAGACCATCAGTGGTCTCAGAAGTAAAAGTAAATAGTTTAAATATAAATTAATATTAATTGGTGTTATTTGTATAAATATGAAAGGAGCTTGTTCTGCAGTAATTAATCTAGACTTGCTTAACCATATTCATGCTGCAGTAGAATTAAACTCCATATTCCTTAACCCTCTCTCTGCTGTATTAGACACAGAAACAGCATATTTGGGTATCTCCGGTTCCTGCCAGGGTGGAGAGGGTTAAATTGTCTAGGGGGATATTTTAAATAGGAGTATTTGGGCAATAACAAGATGTGACACAGAGAATAGCCCGGTAACTGTTCATGTCGGATAGAATGCAACGAATATTAACTCAATCATAGACTCTACTGGTTGTCAAACATGTCAGCACACTTTGCAATGTTAATCCAGCAATTTTTTTTTATCTACGAAATGTGCGAGATGATCTCCGAACGAGATTGTTACAGTCGGAGCGCTCGCACGTGACTTCGAGAATCCCATTTATTCCTGACTAATTTTAAGACGAGGGCCTTTTATAGTTTTTCACCCTTTTCACTCTTTGGCCAAGTCATTTTTGGGCAAACACAGAGATTGTGTGCGACATGTCGAGAACTAGGTCCAGCCGCTAGAGAGTTTTCTTTTGTCTCCTGACACTGAAGAGCGACTTGTCAGACCTGGGGCCGACCTGGTGTACTCAAACCTATCAGTTAAAATACTTCCTTTGTAACGAAAATAGTTTATTATTTGATCAGTAGGAGAAATAAAATAAGTGTAATTTAATGGTAAGACACAGACAATGCAGTTTTAGAAATAAATAAAAAATAAATTTGTGTATCATTTACATCTGTCTGTGGAAACAATAAAGTGACCTGTAATTTGATTTTGATTCTCTTATGAGTTTGTAAACATTTGATGGCATTGGATGTTTTTATTTTATAGGCATTTATAGTACATTATCCAGTATAAAATAATAGTGTGTTTCTGTTTTATGGGAGACAATATTAATAATTTTAAAGAAATGTTCAATCTGAATGTCATTCAAATTCAAATACAAAAATATAAATTGAAAAAAAATTAGCAAATATAACAAAGTTATTGTTCTATTGTTGATTGTTCTATTGTTGATTTGGCTAAGTCAGTAGAGTGACAAACCCACATTCAGATAAACTCAGGTTCGAATCCCAATATCTACATGGCCCTGTTACAGTATCAATTGAATCCAGGATATTACTTTGGATGACATTTACACCTTGTGTGTCTTAACCTGCACATCAATGTTTGTCTGCCAGACCTCGTTCAAATAATCTTAGCTGACAAATTGAGTGATCTCCTAATTTGCTCTCCATACAACCTTTCTGTCCAACCCTTTTTTCTTAAATGTCAAGTGATTAAAATAACACAATGTCATGTAATTCAGTGGTCTAGGATGTAACTTTAACAAAGGAAGAGGATTAATATATTTTAAAGATGATTACAAGAATAGAGGAACTGTAAGTTGACATGAGATAACATGAGATTTGTTTAGATGAGTTAGCCCGACTAGCCCTGATTCCACTAGCCCTGGTTCCACTAGCCCCAGATTGTCAGTCATATTGGCTTTTACTGCCACCAGTTATCATTCCCATTATGAACAAACTAAATAAAATAATAATAGCACATAATAGTATCTCCGATCATATATTTGATCACAGTCCCTAAATCGAATAAGTAATTACAAAAATTAATATAGTAAAATAAATGTGTTATTCGATAGTGTTTTATTCGATAGGATTAAGTAAGTACTCCACATTTTCAATTGAGGCATTAAAAGAGTAATTAGATAATCTGAGAATTGTTTCTAATCTATCTGAGAATGGTATCTCATCTATTGTGTCTACCTAATCAGTAAAACAAAACATGTTTATTTATTAATAATATATATGTACAAGGGAGTAGTCTAAAGAAATGGAACAGCCATGGCAGTCATTTTTCAGGGCTAGTGGGATGATCCTGTTTAGATGTTTAGCCAGTTTATGTCACCAATCTCCCATTGTGATGTCGCATGAAATGTCATGATGCAGATGTCATTCATATAGCAACTGTAAGTTGACACAAGATAGCATGAGATTCATGTATATGTTTAACCAGTTTATGTCACCGATCTCCCATTGTTACATGAGATTCATTTAGATGTTTAGCACCGATCTCCCATTGTTTATGCCAGTTTATGTCACCGATCTCCCATTGTGAGCATGAGATTCGTTTAGATGTTTAGCACCGATCTCCCATTGTGATGTCACATGAAACGTCAGGATGCAGATGTCATTCATAGCAACTGAAAGTTGACATAAGTTGACGTAAACTGGCCAAACATCTAAATGCGCTAAGCATTGACTGATGGCTATAATAATCTCCCATTGTGATGTCACATGAAAACTTCATGATGCAGATGTCATTCATAGCAACCGTCGTAAGCTACTTACTGGTACTAAGAACAGCGCTATAATGTTCATGATATATATGGTCTACAAATATTTTTGTGGTTTACGTTCATTGAAATGTGTGACGTAAAACAATAATTTGCTCACTCAATGAAATGTTTTTTTATTTAAAGACTATAGTTCCATTTTCAAACCACGCTGTATCGATTTTCACCAAACATAACTCTGATTACCGATAGCAATTATCTAATGATTTATCTCTGATTAGGTATAGCCAGTTTCCTATCACCAGAAATGACCCTGTGCCTATTCCCCTACTTAAAATAATTCACAAAATTGCCATTTGTTATTTAACCCTCTCCATGCTGCAGGCAATCAGAGATGCCCTAAAGAGCATTGTTTGTGCCTAATCCAGCAGGGAGAGGGTTAACTTGTGGTGTATTACTGGCGTGGTCCAAAAGTCATTGGAATGTTAAAAAAGTTTATATTTTATTTTAAAATATTGATAGTGGATACCATCCATATTCTCTGTACTTTCCAAGGGAGCCTCAATTCTTCTCTTGGACCTAATGTCTGGTAAAAATAATGTATTGTCATCTAATTATTGTTGAAATATTTCTGTGCAGGTGACGAGGATCGGGACGACTGTTGGAGCAGTCCGTGTGTCCATGGAACGTGTGTGGACGGAATCCACAACTTTACATGTAACTGTCCGCAAAACTACAACGGAACGTTGTGTGAAAATGACCTGTGTAAGTTGACCTGCTTGTAAATGTATCATTGATTTTTCTACTACCGGTACTGATTTTGAGCAAGACATAAAAACGTAAGTTTGAATAGATGGCTGAATCTGGTGGAATTGCAGGACTATTTGAGTGTTTTAGAAGTAAGTATTGAAATAGAAATAGTATTTTTTGCCTGCCATTTTTGGGCCAATTTCATACACTAAATCACATACCGGTACATCTATATAATTATACATTTTATTTAATATATTTTGATGCAGTTATACAAGAGACTCCCAACTGATTCTAGTGGTATACTATTTGCCCAAAACAAATTCCATGTTTGGTACCAAAATATTGTCTTTGTAAACATTACATTATGGCAATGAAAAATAAAATGGTCTAAAATATTATGATCCAAATTCAGTTTCTTTTAAATTAATATTTTAACGTGCTTTAAATATGTTTTGATATGTACATGTATTTCCATGATGTAACAAACCATGGTCATTATATTGATGTAAATCTGTAACATTTAGTATTACCACTGAACATGATACTGCCTATGTATTATCAAACAAAGCTTAGTTCTGTACTTTAAGCAACTGCTGTGTTAGAACATCTAGACATTGCTCTATTTAAATAGTCTGGCGACCTTGGTACACTGACCACTGTCTAATTGACCCAAGGACCACGTGGAAACCATTGCTGATTTATTTGTGATCACTTGTGGGAATTATTACTGTTAGGCACACACTGAAATATTGGAATAGGATAGTTTATATTTGGAATATTATGATTAACAGTGCACAGGATTATTTGTTAGGCACACACTGAAATATTGGAATAGGATAGTTTATATTTGGAGAATTATGATTAACAGTGCACAGGATTATTGTTTATGATTTTATTTAAAATATTTATTAATATTTTCTATTTCAATACTTACTCCAAAATATACTTGAATAGACCATTCTCGATTCCCCAGAGCAACCACTATTTAACTTATGTTTTTCATCAGAAAAAAATCTTAAAAGATTTCACTTTGAATCACACATCACACAAGTATTTTGATTATGAGAGTTATGTTTTTCATCAACAAAAAAAAGCAATAGTTATACCACAAGGTTCGTGGTTTAATCCACGCTTAAACCATGGAAACCGAGTGCTCTAACTTACTTAAACCATTCCTCCATATTTCAACCGTCGTTATATTATATACTTTGCGCATAATGAATAAATGTGTGCAAATATTCGGAACTATATTTCATCCATGTCATCTATTAATATCAATCCACGTTAGAGGTGTGGCACGTACGTCACAATTTTCACGTGAGGTATACTAGTATTCTCATTGAAGCATGCTGGCTATTCATATTCATATTCATGGCCCTGAACATGGTATACGCATAACGTCATAATGTTCACGTGCACCTCATGGAATGACTGATTGCAGTATGCGTACATCGTGGAGCACGTGCTGTTAATGGGTACTTCTCAATGTGTCAAGATACTAAATTGATTTGTGTTAGCTTTCTCGTAGCCTCCATGGCTCAAATGGTAGAGCATAAGATTCACACACAGAAAGAGTGAGTTCGATCCTGACTAATGTCAAGATATTTTATGATGTGGAAGTAAGTGCTGTCAAAAACTCTACAATACTACAACACACGACTCTAAAATACTACAATATTATTCTAGTCATGGCTTAAAAGTAGTTCCGACCGACTGAAAAACTGTCAGATTAACCGTGGTTTAATTGAAAAACTGTCAGTTAAACCAGGGCACCAACCATACAAAAGTAACACAAGGATGGTTTAAATGATGTTATATGACACAACTGATGGAGTATGATGTGCTATAGCACAACCAGCAGGATATACCTTAGCATTACAATCAGTGCACATCCAGCTGTGTGATAACGTCCAGACAGAAGATGTCCTGTGGTATTTAGGAAGGGGGAGGAAATATGTTTTGTTTCCTAGGAGTAAATATATTTGGTGTCTCCTCTGTGGACACTCAGGCGATTAAATGTCCAGGATAATGAATGAGACATATTTACTGAGCTGGCTATTTTATCGATTATTGACCAAATATTTGAAGTCCTAAATGGCCATGTTTATCAAGAGCATTAAGTAATACCTATTGATTTATGTATTGGAGAACATTTCGGATGATATTGTAGAAAAATCTGATGTTTTTGTGAAATATATTTTCTCAGTACTTAAAAATGTTGTTGATTGTTTTTCAGCTCAATTGGGTTGTAATGTGGTGAATCTGTGTCAAAACAATGGCAGCTGTGTGCTGGATCAAGGGTCAAGATACAAATGTCAATGTGTTCCAGGTAGGTTAATTCAAAAACGGCCATCTTGACTTTGCTTTTGCTAAAACAACTGTCCTGTCCAAGATGCTCATTGTAAAAAATAGTTCAACATTGTACTACTTGTGCTGAATATAGGCATTGTAGTGATAATAACACTCTACAGTGAAAAGTAGTATGTCCTGAACACATTCCAGATCTTACATGTTCCAGATAAATCAAGTTAAAATTATGCTATTTGATAAAAAGACATTCTACCCTAAAATATCTAAAAGAAAATCTGTGTTCTCTATAAAATGAAAATGATGAATTATGTTTTTAAATTAATGGTTATTTGTGATTTACATGTACTTTTATTTTTAAAGACAAAATTTATGAACATAATGCTACACGAAAAGTTAATTGATGAAAATATTGCACATAATGCATGTCATGAATTGAATATCTTTTAAACACATGCTGATATGATATCCTGACTTTGCAATCAGAAACTTCTTTTTATCTCATCGCTTGGAGTGAAAGTATATTTGAGGTCAAATATTGACATTTGGCCATAATTGTGTTACCATACCATACTAGCTTTCCGATGATTAAAGTTTTTTTGTTGGGTAACACAAACTGGGTAACACAAAACAAGCCGATGCTAATCACCTTTCATGTGACTTAGCAAACACGAATCTCCTTTCTTAAACAAATTACTCAGATTCATGTTGGTTCAAGTTAAACCTTGATTGAGTAAAACTGAAAGATTTTTCATCTTGCCAGCGTTTTTTAATCGAGATGTCACCATAAGTAGGCAATGCCACAGATACAATTAGGTCATTACATTTTTTTGTTCCTTGTAGACGTGATTTTTCATCTGTTTGCCTTCACTTCTATTTTCCCTAGTGTTTATTTTTTAATTTTATTTAGGCTTTAGCGCTTTAATGATTGCTTTTGAGATTATTTTACTCATGTAACAGCTTGTCAGTTTAGGAACATGGAACATCTGTAGCTAGCACTGAGTGTTGCAGTAAACCTGCAAGCACCGACTGCATGGTACTGACAAACCAAGGATTACAACTTTGTGTAATATGTACATAGATATGTTCACAATGCTTTAGCACCTTTTTACGTCGGGCGCCATTTGTAACAGGACCATTCAATCTTTGGATTCTAACAGAAATGACCTGAATATCAGTTCAAGACAGGGTGCAGTAAAAGGGTGCAGTAACCCTGCTGGCCACGACCAGTATGAGCATCTTATTTGATATGGCTACATTTATCATGACAGTTTTCATATTGTTATTATATAGTCTGTATTTTGAAAACTTTCTGTTGTAGGTTATACGGGTGTCAACTGCGAAAATGAAATCAACGAATGTCGAAATCACCAATGCCGAGCGGGGTCGTGCATAGATCTGATAAATAATTACACATGTAATTGTACAGGTTCAGGTACTTATTACTATAACAACAATGGCTATGTATATTTTTATCCCGGGGGGGAAAGTGTCCACCTGCGATATCGGGTTTTATATTTATTGATTTATTAATTGTTTCGTCAATATGGTGGGCGGACTCAAAATTGGCAAACCACTGTGTGCTGACATGTGCTGACACCTACAAGCAATACAATATTGTGACGTGCTATGGATTGGCTTTATTGATGAAGTGTTGGAAACAATAGAATTGGATCTTGTTAATATCCATCATTGATGTTTGTGTTTTTGTATTTAGTGCATTTTCAGTCCACGGGAAATAATTAGCATTATTAGAAACGTTAATCATCTGATGTCTGTTTTGTCCAAATTAAGTATGTGACATTTGTCAGCTGGTTCAAGGTTTACCTCAGAGAAATTATCATGAACATATTTTGGCATTTTAATCTTAACAATATTACCTGTTGTACTATTATTCATAGTATTGCAAAATCAATCAAAATGAACTTATAACGTAAATAAAAGTCAAAATTAATATTCAAAGGCACCAAATAATGTTCACTGTTAACAATATAGGGTGTCATTGGATTTATGTGCCTCTCAGTTATCTCCCTTGATGGTTGAATTCAAATCCATCTGAATACAGTGATTTATTGCTCAATGTATGCTACCAGTATATGACTACTGCCAAGATTTAGTCAGGGTACAATTGGGATGCAAGTTATATGGTTAAATTTATTTATGTGCATGGTATGTATACTCCTCGATGAGTTGAGAAGGAATTGAAGGCACACTGATCCTCTGAACGATCGGAGCACTACGAGAGTCGTAACTACCATACGTTAACATAGAATGTATGACTCTCGTAACGCTGCAATCGTGAAATGTGACCCTGGGCTTATTATTATTATTATTAATATTTGTATATTATTATTGTTCTTATGATTATGATTATTATGATTATTATGATTATGATTATTATGATTATTATGATTATGATTATTATGATTATTATGATTTATGATTATTATGATTATTATGATTATGATTATTATTATTATTTACTATTACTATTAGTGATATTGTTATTGATATCATCATCATACAGGATGTGATTTCGCTAACGTCTGACGCTAACTCCTCTATTTCAGGCTACCATGGACCGAGATGCGAGAACGACGTCAACGAATGTCAAACTGACCCCCACCCCTGTGGATCCTACCCCTGCGTCAACAAACCCGGGGGATTCACGTGTCGGTGCCCCCAGGGGAAAGAGGGCGTCGGCTGTACCACGGTCAGTCCCTAATGTTGTTAATCGATCCAACAATTTCACATCTATAATTGAGGCCAACCAGTGATCAATTACTGATATGTTTTTGACTACTGTGTTCTTATATTCCTAATATTCCTTATATTCCTAATATTCCTAATATTCCTAATATTCCTAATATTCCTAATTTATATTACTAAAATTCCTAATACGTAATGGGGTGGATGATAGCCTACCGCAGTGGTGCAACATTGGATGTCGGGTAGTAGTACAGTGGTAGAACATTTGGACTTCAGAGCCAATGGTTCCTGGCGTCAATTTTCACAAAAGTTACTTTCCTGACGATATCACGATAGGATACATTGTCTGTACTGTGGTAATGCATTTGTCATTCTTGGTCTGTTGGTACCAGTCGATGCTCACAGCTTTACTCCATCATTACCTACGGAATTCTCCAGTGAGAAAACTATAAATATTTCAGAATTATTGCTTTAAATTGTTACCATTACCAACAGTCTTCTCCTTTTTCTGTTCAACCAGGACGTGAATGAATGTCTGTCCGACCCGTGCCAATCTGGCGGTACGTGCACGGGTGGTGATAACACTTACACCTGCCTATGTCAGGTGGGGTACACTGGGCGCAACTGCGAGGTCGACATTGACAACTGCGCTGACGTTACATGTCGCAGCCCCAACGCTCGCTGCGTGGACCAGCAGGTGGGGTACACGTGTCAGTGCGTGGAGGGATACACAGGTCAGTGAACAGTCCACAGGATATTACTTCACTCTGGAATAGTCCACCATGGATCGTTGCATTGCTATAGGTATTGCACAACCAAATACTTTTCCATAGGCCACAATGGTAACGTTTGGAGAATATTACCTTTAGCTGTGTGGGCGGGATGTAGCGCAGTGGTAGAGTATTACCTTTAGCTGTGTGAAGTTTGTGTCTGTATCAGTCTTTGGAACAATGGCAGCAATGTGTGGTGTAGAATCCAGAGTTTCCATGAAGGCCAAAGGTTATGAGAGTGAGTTGTATCCCTGGAAATAACCCGTAAAACCCAATAATGATCACCATTCCAAAAACACACATTACAAAATCCCATACCAGACATTGCAACCCATAAATTCCTGCAGCGAATCTGAACTCCTGCAGCGAAACTGAACTCCATAATCACTCAAGTCACAAACTTAAACATATTGTATTATGACCACATGTGTATTAAAAATATTGTATTATAACCACATGTGTATTAAGAATATTGTATTATAACCACATGTGTATTAAAAATATTGTATTATAACCACATGTGTATTAAAAATATTGTATTATAACCACATGTGTATTACAAATATTGTTAAAAAAATAATACATATAATGACACAACTTTAAATAAATGAAAAAAATACAAAAATAGTAAATATAAAAATATAACCACCGGCTGAAAAATACAACCGTGTGTATTTAATTGACTTGTCATATTCCTAGGGCTGGACCCAGTGTGCGTGGACATCGATGAGTGCGCGTTCAATCCGTGCATGAGCGGGGCCACGTGTCAGAACCTGGTGAATGCGTACAAGTGCGACTGTCCTGCAGGGTTCAATGGGTCACAGTGCGAGGGAAACATCGACGAGTGCATGTCACATCCATGCCACAACAATGGAACGTAAGTACGATTGTGTAAGGATCGGGTGGTAGCACAGTGGTAGAACATTTCTGTATAGGATCCTAGTAACATCCTAGTAACAGACGATTCATGAAAAAACATATCCGAGCCCCGCAAAAAAAATAATCCGCAGATTTCCAATGGACAAAAATGGTGGCTATATTTGAATCTTGGAACTGTCCTACAGTTATGGAGTAATGTTTCATGTTTGCTTCCATCTACAGATGTCAGGATAGAATAAACGGCTACTCGTGCAAGTGCCTCCCAGGATTCAGGGGAGATAACTGTGATGAGAACATACAGGAGTGTCAGGAACAAAGCATCGTCTGCAGAAATGGAGGAACGTGTCAGGACAGGGTACGCGTCTGTCGATTGTTTTTAACATTTATATCGGTCAATCTGTTTCTTTGGTCATAACAAATTCAACAAAGAAACAACACACACCGAGATAAATACTGTATCCACTTAATCACTGTAACCATAATCACTGATTTTGTCCAAAGTGGAAAATATCTGGGTCAATAATCTTGAAACTTCGTAACTTAAGAACTTCTTATATTAGTCAGTAAAGATCTATTTAAAATTGTCATAAGCAGAAAACCAGTTAGACAAATTCTTAGTACTTACGAACTTCTTATTATGAAGTTTTGAGAATACAGGTCAAGGTCAGCAGATCCTTAAACCAGGGAATCAAATAACTATGGCCTTAATAAATAATATCTATTTCACACCTTGTAGCAAAATGGTGATCTTCTGTTGTAGGAGAACACGTTTCACTGTAAATGTGCCGATGGCTGGACTGGGCAACTCTGTGACACCGACATTGACGACTGCGCCAGTCATCCCTGCGACTATGGCGCCACCTGCAACAACTTTGTCAACTACTACAACTGCACCTGTGTGCCAGGCTTTGCTGGTGAGTTCCGTGTTATAACGGGGATCAAAATTAACACCAGTCTGCTAGCTCGGGCCATGTCTCCCAATGCTAAAGGTATCCTGAGAGCTAGTACACAGAAATAATCCATTATTATTATTATAATAATAATAATAATAATAATATAAAATAAATAAAATAATAATAGTAATTTATAACATGGATCTAATATTATTATTATTAATAATAATAATAATAATAATAATAATTATAATAATAATTATAATAAACATAATAAACATAATAAAATAATAATAATAATAATAATTAATATTAATAATTAATAATAATAATAATAATATAAAAGAAATAAAATAATAATAGTAATTTAGAACATGGATCTAATAATAATAATAATAATAATAATAATAATAATAATAATAATAATAATAATAATAATTAATATTAATAATTAATAATAATAATAATAATAATATAAAAGAAATAATAATAATAATAGTAATTTATAACATAGATCTAATATTAGGAATAATAACAATAATAATAATAATAATAATAATAATAATAATAATAATGATAATAATAACAAAGTTCTCGCTATAATAATCACAGCATTTTACTCATGTATTCATTTCTTCTCCTTCACGCAAATTCCTAGGGTTCAACTGTACTGTAAACATCAATGACTGCTCCCCGAATCCGTGTCAACATGGCGGCAGTTGCACCGATGGCCTCAACAGCTACACGTGCGAATGCGCGGCCGAGTGGATGGGCTCGAACTGCAACGAGACGTACGATGCCTGCTCCTTCAGTCCCTGCGAGAACAACGCCACTTGCACCACCAGTAAGCCGTCCCATGACTACACCTGCACGTGTCTCGCGGGGTTCGACGGCAAGAACTGTTCCAACAATATCAACGACTGCCGTGCAGATTTATGCCCAGCTGTCCAACATTGCTATGACCTTGTGGAGAACTATACCTGTGGATGCCCCCTAGGTAAGCCACTGAGAAACTGCCTGAGCTATGCATGCTATGAGAAAACCTATCACAAATTCATCTAGTTTCTTGAAACAGTGATTAAGCAGCCATGGCATTAAAAGCACGTGCTCCACGATGTGTTCATGCAAATTAATGCTGTGAATGCATAGATCAGTTATTGCACAAGGTACACGTGAAGAAAATGGCATTGAGAATTGAGGCTCCCTATGAGACGCTGACAAATTTCCAATATTCATTTTGGAAAACTATTTATTTGAGTGTTTTTTGATCGCTATGGATACAACACAAACTAATGATGGATGCAGTTTTGTTAGATATATTTTAATTCACTTTATTTTATGTCAGTGAAAGGTCTCGTATCTGTCCATTTCTGAGAGAGAATGGGACACCATTACCTCCCATCGTCGCAAATGGGTGAAAGATTCCCGCAGCGACGTTAGATTCCTGCAGCGACGTTAAACTCCATATTTACATTACCTCCCAGAAATGGACAGATATCTGACCGTTCTCCCATACGTATATTTGGCTGAACGGGTACATTATGAGATACATGTCAAATTGAGAACTCTGTTAAACGACTTTACAAATTAACATCCCATTGGCTGGTTCCAGGCTTCACGGGAAACAACTGCAGTGTGAACATCAACGAATGCGCTGGCGACCCGTGCAAGAACGGTGGCACGTGCCATGAGGAGCCCGGAAACTACCGATGTGAATGCGTACACACTCTCGTCAACCTTACCATGTACACGCCGGGGTGGCGGAAGAATGAGTTCTACACAGGCTGGGAAGGACCCACCTGCGAGATAAACATTGATGAATGCTTGTACCCCGGAGCCGTTCCGTGTCTAAGCGGTGGAATCTGCAAGGACCAGAACGGAACGTACAAGTGCTACTGCGAGCAGACCACGGATAGGTTCGACACGGGTGAGTACTTGCAGACATTTTATTGTCAATATTTTGGCAATGATTTATTTGTTAACTTTCGTTGCAAATGGGTGAAAGATTCCTGCAGCGATGTTAAACTACATGTTCACTCACTCATTTGTTAACTTTTTAGTTTAGGTATGCAAATCCAACCACTATTACCAATTTCAATGGTCACCATTCCCTAGACAACATCGTCTCAAATGGGTGAAAGATTCCCGCAGCGACATTAAACTCCATATTCACTCACTCACTCACCATATACAAAATAAATTCACATTTGCTTGTTTGCCGTATGCGCTGGGCGTTACTGATAAATAAGTAATGAGACACTTTTGAAACTTTTGCGCTCAGGTCTGAACTGTGAGGCCAAATCCAGCTACTGTAGTAATGAGGAGCTACGCTTGAAGCATCCACCGTGCCAGAACGGAGGAACGTGCAAAAGCTTGGAGCGCGACATCGAGTGTCATTGCGCTCCAGGATTTACTGGTAAGTCGAAAAATAGGCCCATAATTTAAAAATTAAACAAAAAATAATTTTAAAAAATAATTAAAAAACATAATTCACAAATAACTCGATAACCCCCCCCTGTATTTTTATGCTTTCACTTTCTGTATTTATCTTTTGTGTTTTTGTTTGTTTGTATATCAGGTGATAATTGCGAAACAAACATATTCGAGTGCGCATCCAATCCCTGTGCGTACAATGGCACGTGCAACGACCGCGTCAACGGCTACAACTGCAGCTGCATACCGGGTATAGTCGGCGACAACTGTGAGATCAACATCAACGACTGCTGGCCTTTTAACCCGTGTCTCAACTATGGCACGTGTCACGACCGCGTCAACGAGTAAGTAAAATGTCTTAACGTTGTCCGATGGAAAAGTCATGCAGTTCCCTAGACGTAATTTTGACGGAGATATTTAACTATTTTTAAAGTTATAGCAACATTGTGAAGTCGTTATATAATTTTTTAGTTAGTTCACATACAGTACGGTGTTATTGATTTTGTTGCTTAACCCTCTCCATGCTGAAGGAAACCACAGATGTCCTGAAGAGCTGTGCCTGTTCCTAATCCAGCAAGGAGAGGGTTAAAGTGCAGTGTGAAGTCGTTATATCATTTGTTATTTAGTTACACCTTTTTTTGGTTAAAAGTCTGTTCTTTTCTGGGGTTTTTGTCGTCGTATATTTTTCACTTCTGTAATATTCTCGAATTTCTCTGATCAGCTTTCTCTGAGAGCATGGCTTGGTTGTCTTTCTTTAACCTTCTCTCTGCTGGGGTCATGTCCAGTTGCCTCTGCTAGCATTAATCACAGTCAATGTTGTATAGGGCATCTCCAGTTGGCATCAGTAGGAGGAAGGTTATTATATAGGTTAACCCTCTCCCTGCTGGATTAGGCACTGCCACACCTCTATAAGGGCATCTCTGGTTGCCTTCAGCATGGAGAGGGTTAAAGGGTTAAAGGTGCAGTCACTAAGTTCGTAACAAGATTGTTGAAAAAAAAAAATCGTTATAGCCTGGGCCTAATCCAACAGGGAGAGGGTTAATTAATCAATCTGCCAGTTCATCTCAAGGTAGATTATTTTTTACTGTAATCTATGATCTCATACATGCATATATATTTATGTATACAATCTCTCCAGAACGGATTCTGAATATTCTGACCAAGATTGTAGCGTCCCACCATGCAATAACACACGCAGCTCAGGGTAGGGTGCAGACGATCTTTGCATGTGCGTGCATGTTTTCTGTTTGAATTTCGGCATGCATCTTCTCATAGTGTGAGAACACCTACACCCTCTGATTGCGCTTGTTTGTATTGTTGTGTTTTATGCACCTGTTTTTTTTTATACGAAATGCTAAAATAACATTCTTGCAAGTGATTAGGAACAGGGTCCGATTCCTCAGAATGATCGTAGCGCTATGAAAATCGGAACGCTGAATACTTTAACATGGACTTACAACTCCAGTAGAACTATGATCGTTCTGTGAAACGGGGGCCAGGTCCCAGATACTTAGAAAGCATGGAAGCACAAGTTCATAGAGACGATCATGAGTTACCTCCCTTCCCATCTAACCAGTCACCACCAGTTTACGTGCAAGTCACCAATTTTTTGCACTAATCTTTGCATCAAAATTACTTAATTTTTGGTGATTCATGAATACTGCATTATCACTTCTTTGAATGATCATGCAAAATCCATTTATATTCATCATGCATCTATTAGTTTTATTATTCTATGCTATTATCAGTACATCTTGAAATTTAACAAATCAATATGAATGCTAAAGTATCCAAAGATCTTTTTTGAATTATTGTAATCAACAATACTATTGGCCGTCATATGACAATCATCACAAACTAGATGGCCACTGAGTCTTTTATTTTTAACGTATAAATGATATTGTAGAACATTATTTTTCATGGAAATATCATGTTAAACACTTATTTATATTAACCTTCTCCATGCTGAAGGCAACCAGAGATGCCATAAAGAGCAGTGTTTGTGATTAATCCAACAGGGAAAGGGTTAAATGTATATATATCGACTCTGGATGAGGCTAATGATATCAAGTGAAGAATGAATGAAGCATTATAAAATATATATTATCAACATATTTTGAGAGCTTTAATCCTTTCCCTGTTCTTTTTCTGCATGTGATCGAGCAACTTAAGTCACCTTCAGCATGGAGAGGGTTAACCCTCTCCATGCTGGATTAGGTGCAGGTACAGTCCTTTAGTGCATCTCTGATACATGCCAGTAATGCCCGAGGGCCGTGTGTTAACTGTCATATATTACAACAAAAATACACAACTAAGCCTTGTATACAAATTATAATATATTATGTAAGGGATTTTACGATTCATTCGAATGCCTACCATTTGAACTCACCTACAAAACTTTAGGTTGAGCTTTCATCGGCTAGGTAGCCCAATGGACTAGAGCGCTATAAATGCGAGAGTTCGAGAGTTCAAATCCCGGCAATGGATTTGTCTTTGAATATTTTGAAATGATGTTTGAAAAAACCCAGCAAACATACGTTCATGCGTTATTACAAATGTTAATAATGCATGGACAAATGTTAATAACGCATGGACAACGTTAGTAACACACGGAAAATGTAATAACACACTCCTGATAATATACTCAAAGCACACATGACACTGTATTACGAGAAAACAAGAGACACGTGTTATAGTTGGAGTGCACACCCTGGAGGGATATATCGTTCTGTAGTACATCGTTGCAAATGGGTGAAAGATTCTCACAGCGATTTTAAGCTCCCTAATCACTCATTATGTAGTACAGCTACAAGCTATGACTATCCTCTGTCTGTGCTCAAGCAAATTAGCGTAGCTTTTTAGGGCTAACCGCGAATCTACCAAATTGGCCATAAAATATTTAAATAGTTTGTGATTAACCAGTTGAGTTCACATTCTCATGAATATGTTAGTAGTTGTTTTAATCAGTTATCCCTGTATACAAACAGTTAGGCTAGCAGTTTTATAATACAATCATGTATCTGTGAACCATCTCTGTATATTGTCAATGATATGTAAATAAATAAATAAATAAATAAAATAAAAAATGAATGAATGAATGAATGAATTAATGATTGATTGATTGATTGAATGAAGGACAATTAAATAAATGAATAAAGTGGATAATAAATAAAATAAAATAAATAAAATAATGATAGATCTAGGTGGGTGGATAATTCATATAAAAATAAAATAAATAAAATAAAATAAAATAAATAAAATAATGATAGATCTAGGTGGGTGGATAATTAATATAAAAATAAAATAAAATAATATAAAAAAATAAAATAAAATAATATAAAAATAAAATAAAATAAAATAAAAATAATGAAATAAAAATAAAAATATTAATAATCGTATGTTTATAACTGTAGACCAACAGTGACTCAAACTGGAGAACAGTTGGTGATTATGTACAATATTCTGCCTGTTCCAGCTTTGAATGTAACTGTACTAACACAGGGTTCCTTGGGCGGAACTGCACGGAGAACATAGACGACTGTTTCCAGGGGGCGTGTCAACACAACGCCACGTGTGTGGATGGAGTAAAGGTACGAGTGATGATGATGATGATGATGATGATGAAGATTACAATGATGATGATAATGATGATGATGATGATGATTATGATTTCAGGACTACAAATGTGCATGTCTGCTGGGCTACACAGGGACTGCTTGTGAGACTGACATCGATGAATGCATATCTTCCCCTTGTCAGCACAGTGGCACATGCTTGCAGCGATCCAATGAGACGATCTATGGGCGAATTCCTGGCCTAGGAGACTTCTCGTATGCACATGCTGCCGGCTACATCTGTCAATGTATTCCAGGAATAACAGGTAAGCAGTGGGTTATCTCCCCTGTCATGTATTCACAATGTACCAGTGATTGTCTCCCCTGTTGTTCATGATTCCGTATTTAATTTTGAACTTTTCCTTTGTTCAAAGTTGAAGACTATTTCAGGTAGACACTGTTTCAGGGTTGTAAATGCTCCACTGTTTCAGGGTTGTAAATGCTACTGTGTTTCAGGTTGTAAATGCACCTGTGTTTCTGGCTGTAATTGGTCCTATGTTTCATGTTGTAATTGCTCATGTATTTCAGGTTGTAATGTGCATGTCATGTTGTAATTACTGGTATATTTCAGGGCATAAGTTTCAATTGCTCCTATTTTTCATTTTACTCCACTGTTTCAGGCTGTAATTGGTCCTATGTTTCAGGTTGTAAATTTTGTAACATATGGTAATTGCGCCTTTATTTCACTGACTCAAATGTTTCAAGTTGTAATGTTTCCTCCGTAACAGGTGGGAATGGCTCCCATTTCAAGTTGTAAATGCACCTATATTTCAGGCTGTAATTGCTTGCTCATACATAAATTATCTGGTTGTAATTGCTTGTACATTTCAGGTTGTACCCGTAATTGCTCACATGTTTCAGGTTGTAATTGCTTGCTCATACATTTCTATTCCGATACTGACTTCTAAAACACACTCCAATAGTCCCCGCAATTCCACCAGATTTAGCCATCTACTGTAAATCATGAAATTAATGCGAGCAGAATATTAATGTGAAAAATGCGACCACTGTAATTTATGGCATGTTTCAGGTGCTAACTGCGAGGTGGACATCAACGAGTGTGAGAGCACACCGTGTCAACATGGCGGCACCTGCACGGACCATATCAATAGCTTCACGTGTCAGTGTCGGCCAGGTTACCAAGGCGACTTCTGCGAGACCGAGATCATGTGCATCCTTTACGAGCCGTGCGTCAATGGGGCCACGTGTGCCGACAATTTCACAGCTGCGGACTACGACTGCACATGCCCAGCGTTTCAGAAGGAGGCTGTGAACTACGGAGGAAAGAACTGCTCCGTGGCCTTGACCGGATGCAATCACGAAGTCCTGTGCGAGAACGGCGCCACATGTTTTCCCGTTTTGACTGACGAGGCGAGGCGTGTTCACGACTACAAGTGTCTCTGTATGCCGGGATACACTGGAAGGTACTGTGGTGTCTCAACGACAGTGTCCTTTGCATATGGCGCGAAGGTGGTGAGAAGGCAATCGAGCGACTTTGAACTGCGGTTACGATTCAGGACGACCTTGAAAGCGGCAGTCCTGATGTTGTACGAGCCGAGCGACCAGGAATATCTCAGTGTGGAGATCTACGATGAGAAACTCTATGCTGTGTTTGGCGACACACAGGGACATATTTTAAAATCTCCTGTGAACACTCGATCCCGAGTGAATGATGCAGTGATGCATTCCATCACCGTTATCATCAAGCAGAACATCACCGTCATCGTTGATGACCGTTCCCTGTGCTCGTCGAAGGAGTCGTGCACGGTGACGTTCGCGTTCCCGAGGGCGCTGGTGACCAACACGCGGCGGATGAATCTGGGGAACACGGAGTCGTCTCTCCTGGAATTGTCGCTGTCCAAGACTGCGTTCACTGGCTGCATGGAGGACATCACGTACAACGAACAGCTGCTGATGCCGTCGACCCACGCCGAGGTGTTCGTCAATGTCACCGCAGGATGCGACAGGACCGTACAATGCCACCCTGAGACGTGCTCGTGGCAAGGCAAGTGTGACGACCTCTGGAACACATTCAGATGCCGCTGTCAACGACCTTACCTCGGGACTGTGTGCACGAAAGGTATTTATTTCTTGGAGTTCGTCATGTATGGATGCTGTGATGTGAAACAATAAATCGTTCCCTCACTTTTCATCAGTTATATCATAGGAAGGTAATTTATGAAATGATCAGATTATAGTTTTCATCAATTAGGTGTTTGGTATACACATGAAGGTATTTTATTGTTTATGGAATGAAATTCTAATCGACCATGGATTAAAAGAATGATTGTATGTGATGTTAATTATTTTCACATTTTTAATTAAAAAAGTTTAATTAAAAATGTGAAATGCTGAAATTAAAATAAAAAATAAATAAAAAATATTTCTCATCAAATTTCCATTTTCAAGTTTGAGATCTACAACTATATTTCTTTTAGGCAAAGAATGACCTGCATGGTCTTAACTGCTATGAAGAATTTCAGTAAAATTTATATCCTCGTCCTCATTATAATATTATTTGATGTTACACGCTCTCACTGGCATTTTTCTCTCTCTCCAGAGTTCATCCCTGCGACTTTCTCAAAGGACAACATTCAGAGCTGGGCGAGCTTCTCGTTGTCCATTACCCAGAAAAACAAACTACGCCAAAATATCGACCTGTCGCTGTTCATCTGGAGCCGACAGAGCGATGGACTCGTCCTGTACTTCGGAAACGCGGCAACAAACCCTCGGACCTTCTTCACCCTGGAGATGCAGAACGGGAAGCTGTCCTCTAGAGTATCCTACTGTGGCACCTCTTCCAGGATCGTCTCCGATTCGCAATTCGACGACGGCACCCGGCAGTTCGTGAAGGTCAAGGTCTCGGCAACCAGCATCGCCTTCGACGTTAACCCCGACGAAATCGACAAGACGCAGTTCAGTCACGTTCAGAATTTGACAGGAACCGGGTGCTCGTTCAACACGGATGTGGTTTACTTCGGAGGAAGGCATCCGGATTCGGTGAACGTTCGGCGGCGGCGTAGAGATACCACGGATGTGGCGAATTTCAGCGGTACGCCGTACTTCCAAGGCATTGTGCAGGATGTGGAAGTCAGCGGTATCAAGTTGCAGTTCTTTCCTGTGTCGGAAGCTGTTGGCGCCGAGACCATTACTATGGACATATCAGCCAATGTGACCAGTGGGAAGGTCTCTACAGAGAATGCGTGTGAACGAACTCCGTGCAAGCAGAACGGAACATGTAGTCATTTCTTCTACAATGATTATAGGTATGTGGCCACAGTTAATTATTTTGTGGTTGTATGATTTCCATTGATGATTAATTTTGTGGTTGTGCAATTTTCACTGATGACTAATTTGGCAGTTGTGTGATTTCCCATAGATATAAATATAAAATAAATACCATATTTATATAGTGCCCTTTTTGACTAATTTTAAGGTTGTGCAGTTTCCCATAGATGACTAATTTTGTGGTTGTTTGATTTCCATAAACAACTAATTTGGCATTTCCACAAATGAATATTTTTTGGGTTGTGCGATTTCCAATAGATGACTAATTTTGTAGTTCTGTGTAGTTGTGCAATTTCCATAGACTATTAATTTTGGATTAATTTTATGATACAATTTCCATAGGTGATTAATTTTGTGATAGTGCAATTTCCATAGACAACTGATTTTGTAGTTATATGATTGGCAATTTTTTTATTTATGAAATTTTAAAGACGGAATAACAATGATTGTAACTGCTTCTGTGTTCCAGCTGTGAATGTCCTCACGGATATATTGGGAAGGATTGTGGAGAACTGGATATGTGTGTGTACGCCTCATGTCCCGACAATTCACGATGTCAGGGTTTTCACAACGGATATGACTGTGAGTAGATAAGTTATATCATTAGTACATCTATAGAGGATTAACTGTATTTACCATGCATGGACACTTGGTTCCAAAACTATTCTGACATTTTTATCCACTGCGGAATGCTACTCAAATTGACATATAAAGGGTGATAACTCTTGCTGGGATATTTGTAACCAATGAGTCAATTGCTGTGGAAAATTAAAGAAAATTCATCGTGATATTATATTTTGTTTATGTATCTTGTGTAAGTGTACAAACAAGGTTGGATTTTTTCTCTGAATATAAATATGACACAACGAGTATTAGGGGTGCAACGATTCACTGGTGCACCGGTGCATCGCGACACAAAGTTTGACGATTCGCGTATCGTATCGCGAGGCTATGTATCGCTACACAACGATACAGCCATGTGGTATTTAATTTCCTGATTAT
>JAUTBV010000017.1:22612-33497 GCA_032361325.1 Lepetodrilus fucensis | reverse complement strand
TATAGTATTACTAATATTACTAGTATAGTATTACTAATATTACTAGTATAGTATTACTAATATTACTAGTATAGTATTACTAATATTACTAGTATAGTATAAAAGCTCTTGAGCGTGACCTTGTGCATGTGCCTTAATCATGGAGCTACGTGTCCAAAATATATCAAAGTTGTGTGCGTACATCTCCATATACAATTGAAGCTTGAGCATGAAATCGTACTCGAAAGGTTTCGTAATCTCGGGCCAGATCTCTCTCTCTCTCCCTCACACACTATTTTTCAAATATTCGAACGTCATCAGTTTCGAATCTGATTTTTTATCAGATTAATCTGAGGGTAATAATAGATCCCAGCAAAGAAATCAGAATGCACCGTACTTATCGCTGTGACCGCGTCGTAATTATAATACTATGTTGAATCCGACCTTGCTTGTCTTAGAGTTATAGAAAGAACGGTAATACAACACAGGCTTAAGCTCGAGCTAACGACGTACACACAGTGCACATGAACTAATAATTAATATAGTTTCTGTATATACTCTCAGACATTTACATAGGTATTCGAAACCAGGAGAGAGTTAAGAAATCTAAAAGTGCATCCGTGTCTCGTGGTGGATGTACAGCCTACTCCATTTTCATTTCAGCTGAAGTTATTCCTTTAAGTTAAGTAATTTTAATGTGAAAATAAAATATACTTATTCAAGAAAGACATATTAATATATTATAGATACTCGATTATGTATACTCCATTTTAATCTCAGCTGGTTATTACTTTTAAGTTAAGTAATTTTAATATGCAACTAATATTGAGTTGTTCAAGAAACAAACCACACAATCTGTTTACTGCTATTTCTAAAACCCCACCCGCTTAAGGAAATGACAGGCAATAATATATATGTACATGGTTACTGCTCAATGTATACTCTACCTTTGGACGTTATACAAAGTCATGATTCCGTTCGTTCAATCTTCAGTTTTATGGATTCTTCATGATCGATTCCAAAATCATCCGATCAAACCTTAGAAGTCTAGTTCCCTTAATCATCTGATTAAGCTCGTTGCGATCCCAGACGGTTCTAACACCGGTAACAAGACCAGTGGAAGAACTCACTTCTCACAGGGAACCACGCATAACACATTCACTGACAACTGCAACCTTCAGGGATCTAACTCCAAGGGTAAAGAACAACATGCGTAAAAGGTTATGCCCTGTTGCCTTTGGAAAATCCAATCGCATTTAATATGATGTATCATACGCAGATGTTGCTCGGTTCTCAGTGTACACATTTAGTAATTCCTATGCACACATTAAGAAAAGGACTTCATGAACAATCCTTCATGATGGTAAAATCCCCGGATATGTATGTCATGAGTCTAAAACCTTACTGACGTTGCAGTAGTCACAGATGTTTGCTAGTAATTACCAGCGTAATGATCAGACCAGGGAGTATGTACAAGTATATGCAAATCCTCCCCTTTACTGGCTTTATGCTCAGTCTGCGTACATCAAGATTCCCACAATCATAATCAGACACCGTCACGAAATCCTTCAACAGCCAATCCAATCCAATAGCCTAATTTACCATAGTGAGCGCACGCGGTACTAAATCAGCTGTTACATGGAGAGAGAATAACCCCAATCCAACCTCACCCTGTACACGTAACAACATCAACACCATAAACAACAGCAATCGACGGAATGAAGACCGTTTTCAGCCGTCATCTAATTTGGACACGGTCTGTTTGCATGGTTTTGAACATAACAATATTAATACCAGTATCAATATCAATATTTGCTCCAAGCATATTACTAAAGAAAAAAGCAGCAAAAGTTACCACGGCCACGCAAAGACAAGAACAGCTGATGAAGGATTAACTCTTTCCATGCTGAAGGCAACCGGATATGCACTAAAGATATATGTGCCTGTGCGTGGGTTAACTGGTACGAGGCTATATTCGTGCGTGAAATATTATTGACATGGAGAATGTCCAATCTAAATATATCACACCCTATCCCAACACTCAAACACATACAGACTCAGACTCACACATACAGACTCACACATACAGCCTCACACATTCTGGAACTGTTTAACTATCATAGGAAGCATACCCAGGTGTTCATGCCAGTGAACGTAAGGAATTATATTGATCAGAAGCCCAAATTTCCCATTTCTTCCCCCCTCCCCCCACCTCAACCCCCCTGCCAATCTTCCGATCCCGAATTCCTCATGGCAACGACATCATAGGGTGGTCCGTTTTCATCATAGAACATTGACCGATTGCACTTTAAATTTTAATAATTTTATATTTATATTTGAAGGATTAATAATATTACAAAACAAATTTATTTTTGTTTTAATTCGTAAATAGTATGTTTCTATGTCTTTGAACGTTACTATTCAGTACTTCCATCATGGTAATTATGTACGGGATTTCAGAGAATGTACATGCAATTCCGTAAATAGGTAGATAATTGTGCTGTCATTTCCTAGACTCTTGCAGAACTCGAGTACGTAAACGATTACTCTGTCCAAACCGACATGCCCTCTTGGCCACAACGAGTGCTGGTTTAGACTGAGTACACTATTACGTGACTCAAAACAGATACAGCCGAACATAATAACATAGTGCGGAATGAGCCGAACATGGACTAATTCTGGTAACTTTATCAATGTAACATTGCGAACGTCTATAGTACTGAGATGAATGGGGGATAGTATAAAAGGGCAAGAATGTGACACATCTCAGAGTCGAAACCTGTTAATGAAATATGTTCTCATTACATTCATATCCGGTGGTCGCCTAGCAACCATGGTCAGCCATGTCAACAACAAAACACCCATGTGAAATGTATAGCGTGGATACTTGGATTGACAGTTACAATGCCAGTTACATTGGTGTCCACATGAAGACATCCTGAAACAATACCGTATCTATAGGTAGACGGAAATGACAAATAATGATGATATAATTGTGATCCTTATTTTGGACGTATTTGGTTTCATTGTCATTTCCTGTTGACCTCTGACCTACGTATCTGGATCAACTTGACCTCTGACCGGAACACCTTTATGATGTCCAGATACCGATACAGTAAAGGGTCCGTGCTGTTATATACTGATAACATGAAGCAAACTAATTATAATAATATATATTTATTTACTTACACATTACTTATTTATTTAATGATGCATGCATACATTTATTTATTTATCTATTACTTATTTACAGTTTATTTTACAGTTTACAATATATTTATTTATAAATGTATACATTTACTCATTAATCCATGTATGTATGCATGTATTTATTATACATTTATTATTATTTTAATTACCATCATCATCATCAGCAGCAGCAGCAGCAGCGCATCGTCATCATCATCGTCATCATCATCGTCATCATCATCATCATGATTAGAATTCATCATTTTGTTTCTTACAATAATAATAGTAAAGCTGTCCAAATACATTAACATGTCGCCCAACAGAGATTAATTTAAAAATGGACTGTATTGTAAACCAGGCAAATTGCTTCAAAGAGACAGCAAACAAACTATTCTTACAGTTTTCGTTGACTACCCCAACAGTAGCAGGAAGATTGGCCGTCACCCTCCATAATACATGAAGTAGTAGTATACACAATAATTGGCAGACACATTATTAGATTCCCCAAAGGGGCCAAGGGGCATGATGGCGCTCTATACACCGCAACCATTACCATGTCGGATTGCATTAATATCGAAAATTATTCAGATCAGGAAATCTTCAACGATTGTACAATGTAATACTAGTACCCTTCGACCTCGTTGCGTACGGTGATTTGAGCACCTCGCAATAATATACTGAAATATATAGCAAAGGTCTTGTCTGGATAAACTGAGAATCTCGTCCTACTTTATAACATTAGTCTAGAGCAATTGCTATTACTGTCTCATTATAATGTCGGATGATATTAACATGGAAGGTTATCACTGGAGTTCGTGGTAAACAATCATGGTAAAAACGTTGACCTTGAAGTCATAATATACTTCGTATTGGCAGCATAAAGAAACGTACATTATTGAATAGTATCTTAGAATATACCATGGGTCATCGCCAAAAAACACACCAAGTAGTCTAGAATAAATAGTCTTACATGCTAATTATTTGTACGAACATCCTATTGGTGTTGGTACTTATACTATGAAGGAATGCATTAATTTATTCATTTATTCATTCATCTATATCCTCCATCCATCCATCAATTCATTCATGAGTTCACCGATCCATTCATTCATTCATCCATCCATCCATTCATGCAATCATCGATCTATTCCATCAACCATCCATATATGCATCCATGCATGCAACCATCAATCTTTCATTCATCCATCCATCATTTATTTATTCATTCCGTCTATCCAGCAGCATGAAAAAAGGTACACCTGGTATAATTATGTCACACACAAAATATTACTGATGTACCATAAACTGCCACATTTCGCAGTCACAGTTATTATTCAGTCGCCGCAGGATCAGCTCCGAGTTTATTGTGGAAACATGACATTGGCTGACAATTCTGCCCGTGCAGCGAGGTGACAATCCGAGGAGGTAACGGTGAGCTTCAATTATCAGATGGTAATTACCCCCATCCTAGTCCATCCTAGTCCATCCTAGGCCATCCTAGGCCATCCTAGCGACACCCTCACCGTGCTGGGACAGAATCGATGGCCAGATCAGTCGATGATCCCCAATTCCAGCAGCGCAGAGCCGGTAGTCGTGCTGATGGTCATTGTCACATGTACCTTAATTTCTGAGGTCAATATGTTCCTGATGTCTACGATGTTGATAGTAGAAACTATAGAAGCTGAGATACGTCTTCACTATTGGATAGAATTCTAGAAACTGTCACAGCAAAGATAATTAGTTACCACTGTCCTGTTCCAGGATCCTAACAGGATCCTAGCAGGACATTCAGCTCGGATGTCCTGCTTTATGATTTGAGAATCAACTAGTAGGACATCTAACTTTGTTCGTTGTGTATAGCAGGTGAAATTATCACCTCATAAAGTTGACTATGTTGATACTAGAAATTACTGAAGTTGAAACACGTGATGATAAATTCATACTATAAATTAACCAGAGAAGTTAAAATATTTGTCCCCGACAGTCAACTATGTACCGGTAGAGTAGAAAATATACACATAAATTGTTTCTAAACGCCTACGATGCCAGAGTGTTGCTACATTAGGACGCTGTATAATGGAACGGTCATAGTTTATTCTGTAGACAATTTGATATTGCGTCTAAGTATACTGCTATTTTACATATGCATGGGTATTGTCGCAATCTGAGTAGCAATGAGCTAGTCTGTGTTTCTGTACTTTATCTAGTCATGGTCTGAATTATACGAAAGGGTCGCAGCCATTACTGGTGTAAATCGAGCTATACCTAATTTCCTGCGATAATAATAAGTATGTCATGCGTGTTGATGTGGGTTATAGTTATAGAGGACGAGTAAAAATAATTTATTTTGACACGTGATACGTGCTCAACCAACCATGTCTTTATACACCGATAACATTATTTTAAGAGTTCTCTAACTAACTTAAAGATCAGCTAAAGTCCTAGATTTTATTGCGCAAACACGTTAAACACACGTTTCTTTTAAAAGAATACTTTTATCAGTAAATGGATTTTTTTTTATCGGTGTATAAAAGTACGCCACGTGACGCGAATAGAGGCACATTATTGGACGAGGAACCTTTGCTGTCCTTTAAATACACTATAGTACACGACTCGTAATTACGGGAAACACGTGCCTAAAGTACGCCGTGGTTTTACCATAGCAGGAAACGAATGGCATAAGTCTGGATTTATGTTCTAACTATATTGGCGCGAACGTGTGAGGTTTTTTACAGGAATAAGGGTATCGTTCCTCGAAGCTCTCACATCACCACGAGACCATAACGCTCTCGTAAGTAAACGAGTGTCAGGTATAAGGGATCACCACGAGAGCTATTGTGGTACTTTAGTAGAGAGCTTCGAGAAACGATACCCAGACCTGCTTACTTACATTGGTACTGCAGCATAATTACGTCATGCATGATTTTACACCCCCTTGTGAGAATTAAAATACACCCAAATCATCCGAATTAACTGCTTGTAACTTGACAAATATTGATGACAATACTTAATTTCTCATATGTCATGTTCATGTCAGTGTGATCAATTTTGGACAATTTCCTAATCTGAACAGATACTGTTAACGGCACGTAGAATCCATATTTTTGGTTGTATTTTTATGAACTTCAAATTACAATTTGCTCGAGAACGCACGTGATCAAAAGAAACATAATGTTTGTAAAGATTGTATTTGTATTGGACGTGTTAACGGATATATACTTTCTCCAGATCAGGGAAGATCAGATTCCAGCTTATTAGCTTATAGTGCATGTTCTAGTCATAGATTCGGTGACTTCTATTTGATACGATGAAGATTAAATATGTACGTGCAAATGTAACGATACATGATTGAGAACATGCGAATACATGAAAACTTTAATCACACATTTCCCAGATTTTCAAATGATCATCATCCCATCTATAGCTTTCGCACATACCTATTAAACCTATATAATATAGTCTATAGTCTATAGTCTATAGTCAAATACAAGATTGGCTGTGCACATAGTAGTAAATATACATGGTACCCTCAGTATAAAGTTACTTTAGAACCAGAATGATATTTAATGATTGTGTATTGCTAGTACAATATATCTACAGAAAGCAATTAGCTGTTATTAGACTGGGAAGGTCACGATTAGGATAAGAATTAGGAAAATGAAAACTAGGACTGGTTTTAAAAGTTTAATAAGAGCACATTTGGTTAGATTAGGCTCAGACAGGTGATCTGAATACTGATCGTGATTCAGAATAGTGGATTTGGAAGTTTAAAATAAGATAGAGGGTTTTAATGATTAGCTTCAAGACAGGGGATTTGAACAAACTAGGATTCAGACAAGGATTTGAAATCAGGGCAGGGAATATAAAGATAACATTAAATAAAGGATTTACATGAATAGTATTATCGAATATTTTAATTATCAGCAATATACGTGTTTTTTAGTGGTTGAAGTCAGTATATACAATGCATTATACATATAGGCTATACTCTTACGGACAAAAGTAGACAGTAATCAATATGAACTCAAAGTAACAGGATTAGATAAAGGATTACATAAATAGTATCATCGAAGATATTAATTATCAGCAATGTACACCTTTTGCAGAGATTGAAGTCAGTATACATATCCGACGCATTGAGGTTTCGCAACATTACGGTTACCATTACGGATACCGTTAGGTCATTAGTTTGTGCGTAGTATATGGCATCAGAGACAGAGACTCGCCAGACGTGTAGTTTCCAGTTTCTGACACCGTCTATGGGAACCAGGACAGCCAGAAACGGGAAACTAAACGTCGTGGGAGTATCTGACTTCACATACTACATGCAAACTAATGACCTAACCGTATCCGTAATGGTAACCGTAGTGTTGCGAAACCTCTCTATTGTACATATACAAACGTTTACTCTTACCGACAAAAGTAGACAACATGAACTCAAATTAACAGGATTTCTCAACACAGAAAGTATCATTCAGTACACAACTCTAATCCTTCGAATCAGGTTCACCTATTATTTATAGAAACTGAATAAATATTTCCGAAGCTCGTACACAATCACTGGGCTTTAATGGAGTGACTACTCTATTGCTGTGCTTTCCTGGAGGAGAATCAACCAAAGAATTGCCGCACAAGATAAATTGTTCCCTCGCCGAATCGGGACGAAAGGAAAATACTTTGTGCAGGTTTTTAGACCTCGCTGCTTGCTTCATTTATCAAACGTATTCACTCCATGGAGGAATATCGATCTTGATCAGTTAGGCTAAGCGAGACAATCTCAACAATTTGCGAAATTCCTGGAAGGCTGTGGAACTTGTATGGCTTTGGTTACTCTTACATTGAAGCCGGGGAACATTCCAAGGCAAATTACTAATGCGCGTTGTCACTTCATTGCGGGGGTACAATGTCATTATCCGAATCAAATACTTGATAAGATTAAATCATTGGAGGCCATGGGCATTGCTCCTCAGTGAAAACAGCGATTGTGTTGATAAAGCAATTAGAACAGCCCCGATCAACTCAAGCACGATTTGTTCTGAGTGCAAGCTGCGACATTCGCAAACTCCGCAATAATCCGACCTATGGGCAATTTATAAACATGGCATGCATCAGAATTCCCCGTCTTCATGGTCCTTCAACAATTTGAATTAATGCCTTTTCATGCCGACATGCTGATTGCACTGTCAATGCATGGGGCAAATTGTGAGGTATGTATCCTTGTTTTATAGAGGCGCAGTGAAGCCATACGTGAGTTATACACGAAGGAAACTCTGTGAACTTATAATCAATAGACGTAGAAACCCTGTAGGACGGCTAAACAGTATGGAACGTATCTAACTTCTAAGGCCTTTATGATTTGATAGGATATTACATGTTTCATGTGTGCATTTGCTAAATGTAAATGTAGTCATTCTCTTAGAATCGAGAGAGACAGAGAACATATCATTATTAGTATATCTACTTTGAGCATAAAACATTATGTCTGATACGATTGCACGAAACTATCCAAGTGATGGTTATAAATTAACGCATTACATAGAATTATATTAACCATTTTGATACTATGAAAATATTAGTTTTGTTCTTATAATACCAACATGTTAAATAGAAAATTATTGTAAACCAAAACGGATTTTTATTGGTCTACGGTATTTGAATGAACTATTTATAGATCCTTACATGTTTAAAAATACCAGTGTATAAAACTCCAGCAATTTCACTGCCAGACATGAGGACTGGTAAGTCTGAGAGGTTACCCATCCTCATACAGTGATCCTTGGTCAGTGATCGATTATATACATCTTGAAAAACAAACATAAAGTAACACGACATGCGGGCGTGCAAGGATAAAACGTTACCAGTCCTCGCTGAAAATAAACCGTCGCGGGCGTGCGGACGGGCTCTATTTAGAACACTGAAAATACATGTCAAATTTTATTATATTAGTACATGTCGTCACTAATGTACATTGTGTTATGTATAGAATAGAAAATGTGAAGAATCAAGACACCGAGAAAAACAACATTCTCAAAACATATGTTACAGTTGATTTCACCTTAGTGCATTTTCTAATGTTCAATAATTAGATATGGGTACGCCAGATAGTCTATATTATAACAAACAGGTTCATAAATCAGTCAAAACGTAATAACACATCGCTGCTCGGAAGTGCCAAACGTGTGTTATTTCAATTGAGCTCGTCAGTTCGTAAACCACATTGAATGCTTGACTAATCGCCCGGAAAACTAGAACAAATTCTGAATAGTTGTTAGGACAATATTGCTATTGGTACTGCTCCAATCACAGTAAGTGAAGATGTCCCAAACTGGTCTTTCTTCAAGGTCAACGATTTTGATTAAAATGGCGCCACAGAATCTCCAGCTTATGTATTTCCGTACATACACGCACGTTTTCTGATAGTTCTTAAAATATTTATTGATTTGGGGCTTTTACAAAGCGCCCATAGAATATTCAACTGTGATGCTACTTTCCTAATGGATTGTTTATATCACTGCTATGAATGACTTGCCGATGACAATGTATTCGAAAACGTGGAAAGTATTACAATCTAGAAACAGCAAAGGCATTGGCGTAGTGTCAATGTTTGCTTTAAACTTAAAAGCAAAGTAATGTTTTATAGATTGTGGAATTGCTATCGCTACCCTTTAATTGAACATTCAGTATTGATTTCTGAATGTCACTCTCGTAGAAGTCCTTTCAATTTGAATTTGAACGAAATATGCAACATATACTGTTTTGTGCAGATATGTATTGGGAGCGTCCTTAAAATAAAACAAATACAAAATTAAAAACTTGCTATCTAAACTTGTTTGTTGACGAGAAGGCCCCCTTTTCGCCATCAATAAATCATATGTTGGCATGTGCATGATGTTGACTGAGTTTAGACTGAGTTTACTACTAACATGACTAATGCATTAATGTCTGCTGAAACAGCAAAACTGCGCAAAGCGACGGACCATTTGCCATTTGACTCAAATCACAGCACTGAGCCAATTAGAGAAATCCCAGTTGAGCAAAATCCTAAACTTGTTTGTTTCGAGAAATAGGACATGTTCATGACAGGACACTTTCACCTCGGGTGTCCTGGTTTATTTTTGAGCATCTACGGACACCTAACTGTTTTTGCTCTGGATATAGTCAAGTATTATGTATGCTATTGGTGCGCGAGTAGGTGGCTATACCTTTTGTAAAGGCTGATTTAGGAACAACTTACCCACCCCGTAGAGACATGAAATGTAATGATGATTGCACTACCGTCAAAACCAGCCACTAACGTTGGCCGAATTGCGAAAGTTGGTTCAGGTGTCTTAGAACGACGTTTCCTCCCCGCACGTATTCGCGTATGTTATTGTCTGACACTCGAGACTTTATTGCTATTGATGTGCAGACGTACATGGTGGTCGCGCCTAGGCTAATATTAACGTTAATTAACCTTCGACCTCATGCATCGTTCTTTGAATGTGTGACCTGTACCAAACTCAGATTTGACGTGCATGTACTTTATACAGGTATTGATGGAACATGTATTGAACATTTTACGTCATCCAATCATTAAGTATAACCATGCGAACTAGAATGTTCGTCTGTATTATCAAATAATAATAATAATGATAATATGCACATTTATCACATAACATAGCATGTTTGAGTGCAATAACACCCATGCAATAAATAATAAATATTGCACTAGTGCAAT
>JAUTBV010000017.1:0-11239 GCA_032361325.1 Lepetodrilus fucensis | reverse complement strand
CTTGTGAATGTGGGTTAACCAATAAGATAGCAATCCTGAAAGTAAATTAATCTAAAACATAACACTTGTGAAGGTGGATTACTCTAAAGGATAGTCTGACAAATTTCTCAGAAAATCTGCGGAAGTCCCCTAATTTATTTGTCCAGCGGTGGATTCTATTGCATTGGATGTGGCTTGGAGCCGGCAGACCAGAGGAATGTTTTCCACTGAAATTACAATTGTCTGTTACCATGCCTGCCCAATGTTATTAGTATTCAGTATTATATTATATTAGGACCAGTAGAATAATTTGTTGGATGTTTCAGGGAATGGAGCGACGAGGGGCCCTACTTGAATATTTCCATCATACCTGTGAAGCCAAGTCCAAAGCTGTCAGGTAAGACATTCCAGATGTACTACTGTGGGTCCTGTGACTTTGTAGTGTGAATTTTATCAAATTCATACAATGTTGTCATTTAACCCTCACCCTCCTGGATTAGGCACAGCCACCACCATTTAGGGCATCAGCAGTTACCATGGATAGTGTTAAATATGCATTATTTATATACTTAATTAGATACTATTTTTTGTGTGGTTTTAACTTTTGATATATTGCTATATCAACGAATGGTTTATTTATATAAGTGTGCATACTGTAAATCACAAAATTAATGCGTCACTAATTTAATGCGACATTTAGATTTTAGACATAAATGCAACACCAATAAAATGCGAACGACCATGTCTCCATTCATGTTTGTTCATCTGTCTTACCTTTAATGCGCAGCAATTAAATGTGACAATACGGCGGTTGCATTTTTCGCATTAATATTCTGCTCAGGTTAATTTCATGATTTATAATATATGTGTCTGTTGTATCCCTCCAGTTTTATTTAGATTTTTGTGCGTCAATAATCATAACGTGTCCATATTTGTCAGAGATTACATACAGGATATGCTGGAAGGAGACAAGAAGTTCATAGTGTTTGCTCATCACAAAGCCATGCTGGACGCTATAGAGGAAACCATACAATCATGCAAGGTATTTGCAGTTTTCCTTGATCGTGTTCAATCACAATTAGTCTGTCACACTGTGTTCTCACCCAAATACTCTCGTCACAAATGGGTGAAAGATTCCTGCAGAGATGTTAAACTCCATATTCACTCACTCACCCAAATACTCCTAGGTATTCAAAATATTACCCTAGAGCAGATAAGCAAGTCTAGGAAACTTGAGAACAAGAGGATAACGTTTTTATTTCAACGCCTCGTTTCATATCAATATTATATAATACCAATATTTGAATTATTTACTTTCATCATCTGAGACTATGGATAGTAGAAATTACAAAGAATTGGTAAACTTTGTATGTTTAGACTTTTGAAGGTAGATAAGTAAAATATTTCTCTTATGTTGTCAGTGTTTGGAATACGTCCGTCTGCCCACGACGGGTTATTTTCAGTGAGGACTGATAAAGTTTTAGCCTTGCATGCCCCCATGTTGTGTTGTTTTTTGCTTGTTTTTGAAGATGTCTATAATATGCCCAACATATGTGAGGACAGGTAACTCCTCATGTCTGGCAGTGAAATTGCTGCAGTTTTATACACTAATGTTCTGCTGCTTTGCATCGTGAAATTACTTTTTAAGTTAAAAAATCCCTGAAAGATTTATTGAACAAATATATGTACGGTACTTTGCACTTTATTGCACCAATTTAGTGCTAAAATAAATATATGTGATAATGTACACAGTATACATAGCATATTAACACCATTTAATACAAATAACAAATAAATTTAAAACAAAAATATAAACGATGCTTAGTTTTCTTTTCACTATTTGATTTACTTGTTCACACTATTAAAGGGTTCACTTGAAAATGAGAAATATGATGGATGTGTTTCACCAATGTTGTAGGACAGTCCTCAATATATCCGGATAGATGGAAGGACGACGTCTGAACAGCGGAATTTCTTCTGCAAGAAGTTCCAGTCCAAAGTCGACGTGAAGGCGGCCATCTTGTCCATTACTGCAGCAAATGCTGGCATCAATCTCTCCGCTGCTTCCGTGGTCATCTTTGCAGAGCTCTTCTGGAATCCAGGGGTAAGTCCTGGAATCCAGGTTTAAGTGCTGGAATCCAGGGTTAAGTGCTGGAATCCAGGGTTAAGTGCTGGAATCCAGGGTTAAATGCAGCTGTGTCCATTCTTTTACTTAACCTTCTCCCTGCAGAATTGTTCAATTGTACATGTGTTTTGGATATATATATATATAATATAATACGAACTCTGCCAAGTATGATACATGTCAATGCTAGTCTTGATATCACGGACATTTCTTTCTCAGATATTATGCCAGGCAGAAGACCGAGCACACCGTATAGGCCAGGTGGACTGTGTTAGTGTACACTATCTGGTTGCACAGGGGACTGCAGATGACTACATATGGTAAAAACACCTTGGATTTATCAGTACAAATGATAAAAGAACATTTTATTACAATTAATTTTGGCAAAAGTAACTTTAGTATTAAATTGTTCAATTAGATTACTGATAATCTTTTTTTTAAATTGTTTTTTAAAAAGGTTTTTCTTTATACATGAAGTATATTATTGTTCAACAGTATGTTATAACACAGTGGGGGTGGGTGGTAGTGCAGTGATGGAACATTTGGACTTCGGAGCCAAAAGTCCTGGGTTCAAATCCCACTCCAGGGACCCAGCATCAATGTTCACTAAAATTACATTTCTGACGTGATATTGATAGGATAATGCAGATACCATCCTTGGTCTGTCAGTACCAGCCGGTGCTCGCAGGTTTACTGCAACATTCAGCGCTACGGGTGTTGTACATTTCCTCCTGCCATAAACTGCCAAGTCGTGATATTAATGAAAGAATCTAGAAAGCGACTTTAATTCCCAATGCAAATTTTTTTTAATAATAATAATGCAGTGCTAGGAGCATCGTACTTTTGAGCGTGGATTTGGTGCAATACCGTACACATAATATTCTTATAACACAGTGATGTATTGTATTGTTATAACACAGTGATGTATTGTATTGTTATAATGCAGTGATGTATTGTATTGTTATAACACAGTGATGTATTGTATTGTTATAACACAGTGATGTATTGTATTGTTATAACACAGTGATGTATTGTATTGTCAGGCCACTGATTCAGACCAAGTTGGACGTGCTCAGTAAAGCTGGGCTGACCAAGGACAACTTCTCAGATGCTGACACCACTCACATGAAGGTTCGTATGGATGAATGCTGACATATAATATGATTTCTTAGCCAATATAACCAAAATTTAAAATGTACATGCAAAACTATTTTATATGAGTGTAATAATCGTGAAAGCATAACTAAGCCCCAAATTCAACCAACCAATCGACATATTTAACATTATACCTTAGAATGATTTTCTCTCAATTTAATAGCTGATTCGTCTCCCCTTCAACCCCATTGAGTCCATGTCCCAATGACATTCAGTGAACCCTGGTATTAGCCAATCAGATAACTTTTGATCAAATGTTGTTAGTATTGCATATGATTCAACCACCCATTGGATCACCTAGTTTTATATCATTCTAATATACTCAAACCCAGTGCCAACATTTGGTAGAAAGCTTCCCCACAAAATATCTTTTCGTTCTTGATTTATTTTGTTGATGTCTGCATCCACTGTTGCTGAGTAAGCACAAGTTATTCATAGTCTTCCTGGCTTATACATAGATACATTACATGACATATCTATTGTAGGATTCCAAATCGACAGATATTATGCAGTACTTCAAAGATTCCTTCATTGAGGAGACTGATGTGACAACCAATGACAAAGGAGATCCTGATGTGACAACCAATGACAAAGGAGATCCTGATGTGACAACCAATGACAAAGGAGATCCTGATGTGACAACAAAGGATTGTGGAGGTCCAGAACGGTCGACATCAGATCAAGTCACTTCCTGTTCTACCACTGACCAGAGTAAGAAGTTGGGTAGGTCATGTTGATTGTTTTTGTTGTCCTTTAACTCTCTCTATGCTGAAGGCAACCAGAGATGCCCTAAAGAGCTGTGCCTATGTCTAATTGAGCAGGTAGAGGGTTAAATATTTGCAACTTTCAGTACTACAAATGGTGCAGGTTTCCTCTTGACAAATCATGATATATAGTGAAAGATTCTAGAAAGCGACTCTAAATGACTCTAAACCCCATTTAATTTTTTTTTTTTAATGTAGTGCTATGATCATTACATGCACTATAGTGTAACACTGTATGTATATGTTGCTTCACAAATATTATAATTTAGTAATAACATCACCACTACTTCTACTCACTATTACTACTAAAATGTATTACTACTACTACTAGTAATAATAGTAACAATAATAATTGTTTAAATATTAATAATCATAATTATTATTATTATTATTTGATTAATTATTTTTATTACTATTCACAGAAACTACTTTTATTTCAGGTCACAATGCAAGGCAGTCCAACCTTGAAAGTTTCATAGTTTCAAACACCAAGAAGGTATCTGTTTCCTCGTCAATGCAAGGTAAAGACACAGAATTAAGTTCCGGTGATGACGACTTATTTGCTTCTATGACAGATGACGACATACTGGCACTAACAGATGACGTGGACTGGGACAATGACGCCACAAATGATGTTCCAGAGCCAGACTTCAAGAAGAGGAAAACGTGACATTGAGGAATATATATAACATCAATATCAATATCTCAGCCAATTGTATTCTACATTGATGAACTGTGTTCATCTTCTTCAAATAGGAAGATATTTCTGGTGTTCCAAAAGAAGGAAATATGTCAAGACATTGCAACACCTGAGACTTATTATGATGAGAAATACGGGAGTGTCTTGAACAGTTTAACATAACTGCCATTCTTGTGTTCTTTGACATTATAATATTTTTTATTGATTAAAGCATGGCACAAGTTATAATTTTCACGTGATTGGATATTCTCAGGAAGGTCTCTGAATGCTCAAGACTACATGGATTATTACAACAGTGCATTGATCTGTAGGAATAATACTGAGTTTCACTTTGATAATCGTCGCAAATGGGTAAGATTCCCGCAGCGATGTTAAACTCCATATTCACTCACTCACTCAATCACTTTGATCAGAGACATGCACACACATACACCACACATACACACCACACCACACATACATACCATGCATACACACCACACCACACATACACACCATGCATACACACCACACCACACATACACACCACACATACACACCACACTACACATACACACCACACCACACATACACACAACACATACACACCATACCACACCACACATACACACCACACATACACACCACACTACACATACACACCACACACATACACACCACACATACACACCACACATACACACCACACATACACATACACACCACACACACACAACACACATGCAGACCACAACACACATACACACACCACACATACATGGCACACACACACCACACATACACACCATATACATACACACCACACATACATGCACCACACACACATATTTGATGGCAGTGAATCAGGTATGAAATATGTCCCGTTTGGTTGAAATATAGCGATATATACAAGTGTAGATTTAAGCTATTGGGAATAGAAATGTCATGGTATATGTATTCTTATCAGAAAGGGGACATGTTTGATAGCACTGAATAAGCTATGACAAATGTCACATTTGGTTGAGATATATACAATTAAGTGTAGATGTGATCATGTATGTGTTAATATGTTGGAATAGTTGGTATTGTATTATTTTAATTTCTTGTGCAAAAAAACAAACGACCTAAAAGAACAATCCTTGAAAGATATTTTCCACACCACCACATGCAAGAATGAATACTACGGAAGTGAGAAAGGTTACATTCCAGGAACGAAGTGTAGCAAATGTGAGTGTTTGGGTCCACCAGCAGTATGCATGTGTACATAGAGCTCAGCACAGATCTGGACCACAAATATGAGACAGCCCTACTGGAATGATGAGTTGCAGTCACTTGGGAATTTACTTTGCCTACGAGAGAGAGAGGGAGTGCTTCATGGTGGTTGAAGTGCCCAGCTCAAACTATTAGCAACAAACGAAATCTGATGGAATAATTTAGTCTAGTAAATGTGTGTAGCCTCTTCTCCCCAAACATTTCTACAGAACATTCTGTTCCTGAAACCCTGACTAGTCTAAGATTGTAATTACTGAAATAATGTAACATGTCAAGCCAAACTGTAGTTGATCACCCGATATCTGTTTAAACACAACTACTGTGAAGAAAAGTAGATCCACGTATGTGCTGTTGACAGACAGTTGTGATGAAGGGCTCTTTTAGGTCATATAAGGACCACTTTAGAGATACAGTATACAGTTGCCTACATGTCGCTCCGTGTCTCTGTCGACTCTCTCTCTCTTTCTCTCTCTCTCTCTCTATATATATATATATATATATATCTCTCTCTCTCGCTCTCTCGCTCTCTCTCTCTTTCTCTCTCTTTCTCTCTCTCGCTCTCGCTCGCTCTCTCTCGCTCTCTCGCTCGCTCTATCTCTCTCTCTCTCTCTCTCTCTCTCTCTCTCTCTCTCTCTCCATGTCCTGACACAAGCCATCTCTCGCTTACCGACATATTCTATTCATTAATATGTTCATTATATACAATATAATTACTACCTGTTGTTTGCTATATGATTACCGGTATTTGTTAATTTAAACACACATTATGCGAACGACCATAAATTAAAATAAAATAAAATGAGATGGAAACTAGTTGAGATATTAACCCAGTATGTAACACATACGTTCATTCTGACATCACGCCATCAAACCTCGTATGAGTGCTAGATGATACATGATGATAGCTGTAGTCCGTTCACCCGCTATCTATATTTAGGTTAAAATATACATCCAGTCGTTACCACATTGTACGCGTTACCACACTGTCCGGTTGTCGCAGGACTCTCACGATGACACTTTCAACGTCGGCGACGGTTATTTGTATGTTCATCTTGATCTCCTTCGTGGAGGTGAGATCTGAATCCGAACACTTGGAATGGACAGACTGTGGTAAGTGACCGGTACATTAATATTAATTACTAGTACTAGTATTTGATTGACGTTTTAATGCATGATTCAATAATGTTCTACTCCATAGGAAGTTATAGGGAAAACAACAGGTGCCGTATTCACGAATGGTTTTGGTCTTCAAAAACTTACTTAAAACCTTTCATAAATAAACTTAAAGCCTTTCATAAATAAACTTAAAGCCTTTCATGAATAAACTTAAAGCCTTTCATGAATAAACTTCAAGCCTTTCATGAATACGGCCCCAGAACACTTACTGTACTTACTGTTATTATAGCTAACTGCTACAATGTTACGATTTTGTTAGTAATTGTGGTGTTAAATATCTTTAAAATTTTAATATTTTCACATCGATATCCTTTTGGAAGGTGTATAATTTATATATATATTTGAAACACGGTACTGTAGTAGTTTTAATTTAAACAAATAGATGCATAATGTTGAGAAAATATGAACAAAAAATCCAATATTTTTAATGCAATACTAATGTCAAGATAATACTATGATAACATTACAGATTAACATATAACTAAAGCACAAGTTCTAGTTGTAAAAACAGATATAAAAGAGAAATATTTCTCTAGCTAATTGTGTTTTATTATTTTAAGCCTCAGTTGAGTGACACTGTTTCTCACCAGGTTCATGGTAACGTTTTACAGGTCTTAGTTGAGTGATATTGCGACGGTCTGTTTATCGTGGGAGGAGTACCCGCAACAGCTTAGTGCTACGGTAAGAGCCACAAGCAGTAGCTGATAGACCAACCAAGCATTGTAACTGTGTAGGTCTATAGTAAATTTACGTTTCTCAATCCTCGAAACTCGGACCATTATTCCTACTGAACATCAGGGTATCGTTTCCCGAAGACCATAAGGACTCTCGTAGCCAACTCTACGGGGATTAGATCGTGCTATTACGAGAGCGCTGTGGTCTCATTGTGGATATGACTCAGTATGAAATGATAAGTAGGCATAATGGTTGGGGTTTCGATGATGCCGTTTCGCATACTAATATTACAGCGATGTTCATAAATTCATCTTGATATTTTGTTTGTATTTATTCTTGTGCTTAACATGCTCTAATTGTACCACTGTGGGTGGTTTTGGTAACAAATTATGTGTTTTGGTCTTTGCTCTCGGGATTGATACTGGATCCTCTCAGGAATTGATACTGGGTCCCCTCAGTGATACTGGGTCCCCTCAGTGATACTGGGTCCTCTCAGGAATTGATACTGGGTCCTCTCAGGAATTGATACTGGGTCCCCTCAGGAATTGATACTGGGTCCCCTCAGGAATAGATACTGCCAACTGGGTCCCCGCAGGAATTGATACTGGGTCCTCTCAGGAATTGATACTGGGTCCTCTCAGGAATTGACATTTTTTGGGATGTCTTCAGCGGAGGACCAGGCTGTCCTATGTACATTCACTTCCGTTTTGTGTAAAACGTATTTGAAATTTAAGATGTCTCTATTACATAGTGGAGATAGAACAACTAGATTTTCGATTTCTTTTTTATTTACAATTGGAATTTTGATTAGAAACTTTGGGGAAATGTAGATTATCATCCTAATTTCTCAGGTGACGATGTGGAAATCTTTATACAAATAAAATGTAAAAAAACATTAAAAATCGAAAACAATGCTACGAAACGTCTTTGACAAGGATTACGAACATCGTATTGATACCCACGGCTAAGACTTACATTGTAATCAAGTCAATATAATATACCCTGGCGTCAACATTACTGGTTGGTGCTAAGTCCACATTTGTCACGTCATACGTTCTCATATGTATTTCTATGTTGAGGGATACTTATCTGGTGTATGATAATAGATAACCTATAAATCCAGAAATTAAAAGATATTTTTCACTAGTGTCTGTATGTTATAGGTCCATATATTGATTATGGCGATACGAAGCACTATGTATACGTGGTCACCTCGCCTTACTGAACGATATGTAGGGTGGAGGCACTATTATTTTGAACTCGACGTTATCATTCGATGGAGTATCTTATCATGATATTAATAAACGACTGTATTACAATTTTTACAATTTATTGTGGTGTCCTTAGTAGGTGGAATTATTATTATTATTATTATTACTATCAGTTAAGTAGATGATAATGTATGTATAATATGCTTTGGAATAATGTATTCTCTCACACAACCTCATACTTAAAGGAGAAACAACGGACTAGCTGACACTATCAACAAACTGTAATTGTTATTTGAGTTATTATCGGTATTAGGAAATGTCAACTAATGCTGGGTCACATTTGAAAACACACTATACCGGATGTAAATCAATTGTCGCGGACATGTTTAATAACATAATAAAAGGAAATGTTGTAATTATGTCAATGTGAACACGAGTTCAAAATCCACAATTCCCTTTGATGATATATAAATACATGCCCAAGCTTTACCCTCTAACTACTCTTCTTGTCCAAATCATGAACATTACTGCGAGGTATACACACATGTAGTTAGTATTGCTAGTATTATATTTTGTTAATATTCTTTGAGACATCAGTAACCTGTAAAGCAATCTCAATTGCCTTTTTATTAATATACTTACATGTCTTGGTAATATATAGTGACATACCAACAACTAGAACATAAAATAAATACACGCATGTGTAAAACAATAGAGATAAATATACCAAATATAATATGTTATTTTTACATATTTTGGTAATACATAGTGAAATATTGCATACCAACAAGTAGAAAATAAAATAAAGACATGTATGTGGAAAACAAAAGAAAGAAATATACTATAGCTGTAGATACTATGCACATCTCTGCCTTAGAAATCGTGGAGATTATTATAAAGAGAATGTTCCTGAACATGTCATGTAGCACTGTATGCTTTGAACATTAAACAATATTCTTTAAAACATTATTATATAGTTTGTGAAATTGTTTTTTAAATATTCCTATTATCATATTTCTTTCATAGCTTTTAATATAAATGGATAAATATCTTCAGGCTTTTAATTACAGGTACAGACCCGTTGATCCACATCCACGAGATATCGGTATCACCAATGCCGATTCGGGTTCCTGGAAACATAAGCTTCACAATGCACGTCACTAACGACGGTCTTGAAATCAACAGAATGATCCTGTCTCTGTCGTCACGAAGGATATACCGATGGTTTAGCTTGCCAATGCCATGTATCTTTAACGTAGGATCATGGTACGACCAAGTATTCACTTAAAACTATACAAAGCATCTTTGAAACACCAACCATCATGCCTACTATACGTTTGATGGATGTAAGCAGGACGATGATGGTCTGGATTTCGAGGATGTTTAAACAGAAGCATGTATCTTTGGATAAGTTGCTTTTTTCTTTTCAAAATATATCCATTTATATAAATATAGACGACAAGGTATGGAAACACAAATAACTTATAATCACATGTCGCAGACATGTTTAATAACATAATAAGGATATGTTTTAATCAGTTCAAAATATACTGTTCCTTTTGATCATTTAATAAACTTTTATAATTTCCCGTAGTACCAGAAGTATCGGAAATTATGACTCATTAGCATCCGTGAATCTTCATTTCAGCACATATGACAACACCTGTACTCTCCTGCAGACCATGCAAACCGAGAACTGGGCAGGCGTGATGGGCGGCATAGGATCTCAGTTACAGCGCATGCTGGCGTCAGTGGGCGTCACAGACTTCTGTCCAATCGTACAGCGAGATATTCACATACAGAACTACGTTCTAGCCATGCCGCCGGTGCCGGCAATCCTGGCGTACTTCGCAGAGGTTAGTGACACACACACACACACACACACACACACACACACACACACACACACACACACACACACACACACACACTAAAGCATCCTCGAAACGTATATAAACACTGGCAATGGTTATTTTGCATAAAGGTACGTTAGAAAAATATATTTGCCAACTTGTTACTCAATAAATCTTGATATTTCAATTATTCTGGCGGCCATTTTGGATTTTATACATACTATTATGGTTTATAAACAAGATTCTCACCTTGGCAAACACTGACAATGGTTCTTTTGCATAAAATCACATTAGAAAAATATGTTTACCAACTTTTACTCATAAAGCATGACATTTCCATTATTTTGGCG
>JAUTBV010000015.1:37629-48767 GCA_032361325.1 Lepetodrilus fucensis | reverse complement strand
TATTGCACTAGTGCAATATTTATTATTTATTGCATGGGTGTTATTGCACTCAAACATGCTATGTTATGTGATAAAGTCTTTTACAGTACTGCATATGTCCAGCCACTTGTACCAGTGTAGAAGACAACAGACACATGTCTAACTGGCAGGACAAGGCTTCTAGCCACTACACTATCTTCTAGCAGCCACTACAATGTCCTCTAACTGGCAGGACAACCTTCAGAACCACGTGCTCTGTGACACCCCAAGGACCTGCATTAGAATAGCTCCTCCACCCACACCTCAGACTGACTTGTGTGCTGCTGTATGGCAATGGGCAATAACTAGGGCAACCTGATTGCCCCGGGTTGCTGTCTGTGTAGAGCAGGCCAAGATGGCACAGATTTCAAAAGTGTTGGAGCACAAACCTGAAGGCTACAGTATGAACCATACACATTTAGTCAGCCTTGCGTTATCAGTACCATCTTTCAGGAGTATTCCTTAACATTATAAAGGGTTCTCCTCCCTCTTATAAACATACCAACCAATTGTTTTCTCAATATTGTCTTCGATAAATCCCAGTCAATATTCACAATGGTCTAATACACCTTCAAGCAATCTGGAGTTGTAACTGATCCACAAGGACATTTACCTTCAATCTGGTCTTCAAGCAATCTGGTCTTCAAACTAGTACTAGACTGAAAGCAATTTGGTCTGCAATCTCGCCAGTGTTGAAGCACTCATCTGTACTCTGGTCTTCAAGCCAGGCTTTAAAGAAGTACTTCATCACATTTGAGTCTTCTCTTTCTAAACTGTGTCACCGAACTCTATGTGCTGTCAACTGCTGGTAATGGGCGGGTGAATCACTCTGGTACAGAAAGCATGTTCCAGCAGCCACTAAATTAGATTTACGCCTTGTCCTCACAAGCCCAGATAAGCTGGATGGATGGTGGACGTCTTCATTTAGTACTAATCCTGGACTAGGTCGCTGTAGTTGGCTGGTAATAGAACTGGTGTTTGACACTTAGTACCACACCGTGGTCAACTGAACTACTGGCCAGTAGCCTTTCAAGCTAATACCACACAGAGGGGATAAGCCTTTCATAATGATATGCATACAAGAGTAGGTAAGGATACGAGTTCCAGTGTGGGGCTCAGTTGGCATAGCATCAGGAACAGCTTGAACATAATTCAAAAAGTAAATAGTTTTGTGCCGAAAGCCAATAGCATCCTTAAACAATGTAATGCACTTTTCTTCATTTCCATAGTAATACATTAACCTATAAAAGATATGAATACTGAATACTCAAAAAAATATTTTTTTACCATGAATTATGAAGCTAGATTGTGTAGTAATGAACTGTCTACACGAAGCTCCCATTTCCTTTAAGATGTACAAACTAGCTTATTCCATCAAGTTGACGTGTCCCTAATTCCACCGTCCTTCATATGTCAGCTGATGTTTGAGGACATGCAAGCAAGTACTTGCCAACTCTCTCTCGGCCATACCTTCAAGTCATCACCACACAAAATAACACAACATAACACAACTTGGCACTCTATTAAAATCGCCGTCACTTCTGTACGGGATCAATACCCTTCAGAAATAGCATACAGGAGACATATCGGCATGTTCAAAGCCAATTACCCAACTCTCAGACCAGTCTATTTGTGTCCCAAAACAAGCCGGTCTCGATTCAAAGTAAGAATTCACAAGACTTGGAACAGGTAGCAATGCCACTTACCAGAAAGGATGAACGCAGAATTCCACACATGGCGCTAAGTTAGGAACCCCTTACCACATCCTGCTGCCACCCATGTTCCTCTGATTAACACACAACAGAGTTGGGCAAGCAGCCGTGGTAAATCAATGTTGCTATATGCAACTCGCAATCTTGTCACCAAACCTCTCAGGATGCAGTTTTTCCCAAACTTGAACGTGACAGTTGATGCAGTCGATGCAAGTATTGGAATGGAATATTGCACATACTGTTCCCTGGACAACTGACCAATGTCCAGTACTAATTACCACATGGAGAATAAATTAGCAGCTGTCAATCAGAATAACGCCTCGACCTTTGAACCCCACTAACAAAGAGTCCTGAATATATTGAAGGATATGACAGTAACAAGCATCCGCCATATTGTTTCCACATACAAATATTGTATTACTTTACAAATATTGATCTAGGTTTATATAAAAATAAACATGTACTTAAAATATCCATTTGTCCATATCTTTGAAATATTAGACAAGTTTTTTCTGCCTGAAAATTACACTTGAAAAAGAACCATCTCATTAAATAGTCCAGTTTCCATAAATTTCAAATCTAATACAAAATAAAATTAAACATTTTTCTAATGAAGCACTAATTATTTACCCAAAGTTTTATCAGCAGCTGATGCACATTAATACTGCAATTTACTATGGAAATATATGGCAGTATACATCACTAACATCATAAACCATTCAAATCAAACAAAATGTAAATAACTTGATTACTTTCAGTTGTATACGGTAGCAATTGCTGGGTAATTTCCCATAATAAAATATATACTGGTACATTGTTTAATACTGAAAAATGTGCATTAACTTTACACACTTGTATTGTTCCCCTAGCCAGATGTGTGAACGGAGAAATATTCTTTCTGAGAACTTAAAAACTTGCAAACAGAACTACAAGATAAATGCGGCTGTGTCGTCCATGCAAAAATACAAACATTGTTAGAATGAAGACCAGCTCCAAACATCACGCGTACAGCATGTGCATGGCATTGCCAAGAAAATACATCTGGGCGAACGTTCTCAGAAGGTTGTTGACAAAACATCTCCCGACTCACATTGCGTGTGTGCAGCTCATCCGGCACATTCCACGGCAGTGCTTCCACCACCACACAACCACCTCACAACCTCCACACAACCACCACACAACCTCCACAATGTCTCTTCCATTGTCACAGCAGATTAAGAGATTAGCCTGTGCATATCTGGCATGAAGACGGCCAACATCAAAGTGAGGACACAGATGTGTGGGATGGATTCACAGACGGACGGTCACGTTGGATTTAGCCGTGCCGCAGGAGTCGGGCGCCAATGTTGGGGTCCTGGTCACTGTGGGACCGTCCAGGACAGAGGGACCGCTGGACGGACTGCTGGACAGATGGACTGCAATAGTGCCGAGGCTGTTTGTTCCTCTGATATCCTCATCCTCAAGACAACGCTCCTGATCCCCGAGACAACATCAAGGTGTACCCTGGGAAGGGAAGATGGCCTCCATGGATCTTTACACAACCAACAGGGATAGGATCTTTACATAGTCCATACACCCAACTTCACACAGTGGAGAAAACACTGCTCTTTTCTAGTAAAGTTTCACTGTTGATAATTGTCACTGGCAATGTTTTCGCTGTTGATCAAACTTCAGAACTTCCTATAGACTAGTTAGGGAAATTTGAATTAATCAAGTATTTTAGAATACACATTTACAGTGGGTTCAGTTGGGGTCTATTGTCAATATAAGTGGACTTTTTTCCCTTCAAGACAACTATATTAATTGCACAATAAAAATATATGAAAACTAAGAAAGGTATTCAAACAACATCCAAGTGAGTTATAAGAGTTTTACAATTTCTCCAGTATTTCAGATATTTTGCAATGGCCTGCTTGGGGTGGGTGGGGAGAGAACAGCTGACAGCAACCATGCCTATCAGTATCATCCACAAATCTCCACTCCGTAACTGTACTGTATATCTCTAGAGAATGTCTTCCTTGCTTGCATACAATCCACAGCTGGAACAACTGGTAGAAGCCATCACTAAGATCCATTGTTGGAAATCATTGCAGATCTTTCCTGACCATGGAACATCAAAAAGTGACGAATGGAGTTGGGAAGTCCAGGCACCCTGTCAGTGGTAGCAAGCTATCATCTAGAGTTCATTTCATTAAACAGAGGTTCCATCAGGTGTGACCAATGCATGAGCATATCAGAAACAATGATTTCCACGCATATCTAACATATTGTAGACCTTCAACACAACACAAAGGTAGTGGTTAACACAACACAAAGGTAGTGGTTAACACAATACAAAGGTAGTGGTTAACACAATACAAAGATAAACTTAAGGTAGAACTGAATAAATAAAGCGCACTTACTGTTTCCACACCTTCCACATGTGACGAGACATTGTTAATAACAGCAATCCTCGTGGGCAATACTATAATACTGAATCCAAGAAAACGGTCTTTTACTAACTCCGTTACAGCGCATAGATTGCTATGTCGCCTGTTGTCGATCGTTGGAAAATCACTTTAGTGCCAGTCTTGGACCCCGCTACACTAAGGATATGAGATCAGCCGGGCAGGACATTAGGACGACCGCCAAGGACGACCTCTTATCTCGCATAGTGCTGACAGTTGCACGGCTTCCAATTACAAGCACATGTTGGAGTATTTAATATGTTGTAAAACATAACCAGATAACATGCATTGGAGATTGCTATCAGGATTGATTTGGTCAGCGATTAATCAATATTCTGCCAGATCGTGGCAAGGCTGAGATAAGATTATTTTAACTAGAGTTGAAAAATAGAGAAAGAAAAAAACATTTGACATCGTGAAGTTGATAATAATTTTACCGAACTTCTGTCTGAAAACAGATATCAGTAGCAGTCTTCTTTGAACTGTCCTACTTAATTAACTGTGTGTTCTTTCCTGACTGGGAACATCCACATTATTTCCTGTCAGTCCAGCAAAGGATGTCAGTAAACTAGAACTCTGATATAAAGAATGCTCTCAGATTGTAATAGATCAACATTAGTGACCAATTCATGTCTAAATCTATTGAAATTTAACAACAAATCTATGCTTTTAGAATTGATTGTTAAGATGGAAAGCTCTAAATAATTGTTTCTCTATTATTTACATGCAACACAACTGAATGAAATCTTAAATTCACCATATGATGCAATGCATGACAATCATAGAGATTCAGATATTCAAGGCATTAAACAGATACTGTGGATAAATAGTGTGTCAACATCAGACGGAAGGTAAATCCTTCCAAATTTAGGTATCAATTTGTGAGAAATGTTCAAAAAGTGTCTTTCTGTAATCATGAAATCATTTAATAGCTGATCATGAACTGCCAAGATTCTGTTTGGCTGATGACATCATTAGCATGTACCTACCTCCAGACCACATAGAACATTCTCATGGTGACACAATGTGTCCAGTTCAATAGAAGCACAGCTCAATCATGGTCAGTTAGTTGTCTTTGCCATGGAAGCATTCAGACCTCTCACCAGACACCTCGTCACTTCAAACAACTACTAGAAATTTAAACTCGGGTCCAGCTTGGAAAGCAAACATTCCACTTCTGTCAAAGATTTCACTTGTAACAATGTGTCATAGTTCTGATGACTTGATAAGATGACCACCACCACAGAAAGACTTGAAAAGATGCCACCACAGACTTGATAACATGACCACCACAGACTTGATATGATGACCATGAAGAGACTGGACACGCTGACCGGCACGGACACAGAACAAGGTGATGGACCAGTACGGATATGGAAGTTAGGCCAGTGATCTCTCCTACAATAGTGACTCGTGATGTTCGCTTCAATGATAAACAGACCAAATTCAAAATCGCTACGATCAGTGTTTGCCAATTACCCATAATGCAGTGGAGGGGAAACTAGGGTCCATTGTTTCAGCCAAGATTGTCAACAATAGCTATACGGGAATGTCAACTTGATTCCGTGTGACAAAAAGATTGGCGACCTCGCGTCAAGACCTTGCTTGGCCAACTTCACACAGAACATCACACAGAACATTAAACAGAACATTAAACAGAACATTACACATGGTCTGCAGTCACGATGTTGCACGTCTAATATATCGGCTGCTCTCAATAACAGACAGGCTGGGCAATACACACAGGTGCCACTTGAAACATCCTGCACAAAGAAACCTTCCACATATCAACAAATATAACAAAATAGTGACAAATACTTCATGCACTTACTTCAAGATATACACATTTAGATGAGCAAGCCATGACCACAGATGGACAATAATATGAATATTGTACCATACACTGATGACCCTGCGAAGAACATCCATAAATCAACATTAATTTCAAGAAAATATATAAAATTACAATTACACTGTATAAGCCATATCGAGATAACACGTCCTTCTGAAAGCATCAAAATGCAGCACTAAACATACAGCATGTGAGGTCATATTAATTTTGATAAATTAATTGGAGAAGAATGCATATGAATCTGAAAGAAACTCATTTCCATTTTGATAACTTGACCCAGTGGTTTAGGTGAAACAATGTTATTTAAAATTCCATGCAATTCAATTGCTTGTTTTCAACAGGAAACAGTTTAACATGAGAGGTCAATGACAGAAACATCAGATGACCTTGACCTGTTGTGGTCGGGCCACTCACCAATGAACTTATCGTAATCTCTTTCCATACACGAAATGAGAAAATGATTAACAAGTTGGGAGTTTGTAATATTAACACCCACTGTAGGCTACAAACTATACACGGGATATTGCAGTGATGGCTGGGCTGTTAACAAACTGCTGTGTGTGAACTAGAGGACATCAATATATACAGGAACGGCATAATAATATAAGAAGATTGTCGAGAGTAAACATTGCTTATCTCAGGCTTTCTCCTCAGATAACAATAGCATCTCCAGGTCACTATGTCCAGGCAGCGCAGGGCCATCATACAGCAAGCCACTGTCACAGATATGTGTTCTTCGTGTTTGAACAAGGGTTATCTCCCCTGAGATCTGCGTGATTACACCGTCTAAGATGGGATCAGTTGCCTCACGTTATTGCTCTCACGGTCTTTAGACCATGATCGATACATTCCTTAGACCCATCTACCTTAGGATAGTCTCAACAATCTGTAGATGAAGTTGTCTGCTAGAAACTATCCAAATCTTAAGCCTTGCCAGAATTTTGTAATCTGCAATTCCATTTTTTTCCATATGCATGTGGAAATGGTGAAAGTCAAGGGAAATAGGAATCATTAGATCATTTAGCTATTGAAAATAAAACTTCTCGAGATAGTGGTTATGCAAGACATAATGTTCAGTACAATGGAAAAACCATGTAGACACCAATAAAGTTTGCAGAAACATCCAGAAACATTAAATAAAATAGTCACCCAACGGCACTGACGACCCCAAAAACATACACGACCAACCTTTCTGAACGCAGGCCCACCTAACCAAGTCAGTAGCAGGGTATTCTTGGCCAACACAATCAGAAACTTGTTAACAAGACATCTCTCGCACAGCACTTGACAACCATCCCACAATCAAACTTTTCATCAACACTGCTGCCCGTCATCACTACGAGCATAATCAGGTAAGATTGGTTTCCACGGCAACAAAATTAATGATGGTATCTAATACAAAGGCGAGAACAGATATATACTTACACAAAGGAGATAATAAGATGGGCAGGTCGTGTTGCCCCTAATAAGCCATCACTTAGCTCGACCAACATCTATACCAAACATTTTATACACTATTGATCCCATTATTAAGAACCTTAGTTAACAGCCAAGAAAACAGTTCATTATTCTACGTTATTATCTGCAATCCAATACATGAAAGACATCCTAGGTGTTTCTATTTTGAATGACAACTTTAAGTCATGACAATGAATGACATTGAAATTTCATTACAGAAAGATATAAATATCAAAGACTTATCACTTGTCTGATATGGTTCTGACAGGTCATCACTCAACTCACTGCGACAAGAACCAGTCTGGTAGAACAACGGTAACACTCACTGGATATGGCTATCACAGTATCAGCAGGGATAGAACGTAACAACAAAACGTACTCGCCTCAATCATGACATAAATAACAAAAGATGAAATTTCTACTAGCCCGTAGGATACCTAAAACATTAGGAGAAATGAATCGGGGCCGCCGAGCGAGTGGGAACTTCTACCCCTGCTATCAGTACAACAGAAAAGCTTTAAATGAGTGCCATTCCCCATCTGTTCTTAAGGTGGATATAAATTGGTATTACAAGTTCATTAAACAAATGCCGTCAAATACGCTTTGACAATAAACAGGCCAGTAAAACAGGAGAATAAAGTCATAACAGAGCAGATACAAGTAAAATCAATCTCATTCTAAATTTGGACTAATTCACCGACATTCCCTTCCAGTCGGACTACTTTTGTGGACTAAAATATCTTGTACATCTTCGTAAGTGGGAAAGCAGGTGATGCAGAAAGCTGGGGTTATTGATGCACCCCTTGTCCATGTCCAGCGCAGGTCTACGCAGCTTCTCAACGTGCTGGTATTATCGTACAAATGGCATAACCTTGAATTACAGCCCTTCGTGACAAAGCGGGCATGCAGCACAAGATTAATCAGGAAAAAGCCATTGTACAAATCAGTCCTGCTGTGTACACATAAAACACACAGTGAGTGGCGGGTAATTGCATGACATCCAACAATGGCCCCCTTGTCACACACTTATCTGGTCAGATAGATCACTGTAGTTTTCAGTGTCTTATGCACTGAGGTCAAAACTAGGTGCAGGGGAGTGGAAGATTTCGGGTTTGTAGTTATTTATCTACATTAGTTTAACCTGGGAGTAAAATCTGCATTGAGTAGGTGCTTCAGAAAGACCCACAAGACATATTGGTTGTTTCTTTTGTTTTTTAATTATCATGTCAGTTTAGGGTAAGAGGAAACCCGCAACATCCGTAGTACTGAATGCTGCAGGAGATCTGCAAGCAACGACTGGTTCCGACAGACCAAGGATGATACAACACAGACACAACACAGACACAACACAGACACAACACAGACACAACACAGACATGACACAGACACAACACAGACACAACACAGACACAACTCAGACACAACACAGAGCTGTTCCACACCCTGGTGGAGACACTAGGATCTCATCGTGACTTCAGACTCTACGACTGTTCCACAAATTCACTACTTACCCTGACAGAAGTTCTGCAAGTTCGTGGAATCCACATTCCGTAGCGACGTCGGCGGAAGTCCGACCATGACGGTTCCGCACTCGTGTAGCAGCCTCTCCCCCAGGCTGTGCTAGTAGAAAAGCGCTTACCTCCCTTAGACAGAGGCGGGCAGCAAAGTGAAGGATGGTTTCCCGGTCGTCATACAGTGTTTCTGTTAATAAAAGGTCAGAAATAAAACAAGATTACTAGCAATCTACAGCAGTTTCACAGCAGGCTGCTTATAGAAGGAGGAAAACCCACAGTGTCTAATGACAAAAACCTCTTATGGCTGATAAGGATGAACAAAGGGATGTAACTCTCAAATATGCAAACAGATATTTTCCCCTCCTTCAAACATGTCATTCTTGACTATAGAAAAGTGTGCCATGGAAGTGAACTTCCACCAAAAACATGGCAAATACTAGGACACAAGGTTACAAAATATTTGTGAGTACAATGTACTGTACAATGATATTGAAATGTGATTTTGAGCACAAAACTTACAGAAACACATACAAATTAATTATCTCACTTTCCAGAATGGCCAGACTATTAGAATGCATTTGTGAGTGAGTGAGTGAGTGAGTGAGTGAATGAATTAGGTATTGTTTTTCTTATTGTAATATGTCAAGGCGTATATTGCAGGGAATATTCTCATGTAGCATGAGCGATTAATAAAATAATAAAACTATAGTTTTACAAGTTACAGGGAATAGGTACAAATAAGACAACGATCTCTACTAGGAGAATTACCTGATATAGAACCTAGGACATTCCACCCAATAGGAAGAGAAATACTTCTGAGCGCGCTCACAAGTCTATCGTCCAAGGTAGACAGTGCTTCATTGGCTAGATCAAACTGCTGAGACTTGATGAGTTCAAGGTCATCCAGGGCGTGGGTGTTGTAGACGCTGTCTACCAGGAACGAGGCCATGTGATACGCAGAGTCCCGACGAAACCCAAACACCTCTGAGGCCACCGCGTTGACCTTCCCATCATGCACCTGGTACACGCTCAGACGTACGTCCTCCGAGACACTGTGCACTGAAATATCATACTAATAATAAGAAGAGGAATACGAATAATAGTAATAATATGAATAATTAATACATATATGGGTTGTGTCACTGCATTATTTAGCTAGCAGGTATACACACCAGAAACATATTCACGATAATATTCAATGCAACGAGCATACAAAGATCATTTTCCTAGAAACAATTAAATACAATTTGACAAATGGAAAATCTTGCATTAAATTTTAACAAATAAGAACAAATAAGAACAGTTGCACAATTAACTTCAATAACTTGCTACAAACTTGTGGAAATAATATAATTAAGCCCAATCAGGAAGTACTGTTCATATACAAAACTTCAACATTTGACCAAAATGGGGACTGGATTGTCGTCATACACCTCAAAATAATTTCCACAAAAATAGTCCATAGCCCGAAGTGACATGTTAGACTACAAACTAGTTACGTTGAACTTTAAGTCATGGCATGTTGTGACGTAGACAAGATTCCTGGACTTCCGTCACTGTCGTGTCATGACATGCTGACGTATGTAGGAACGTCGACTCCAATAGTCGTCCCAATTTTCCCTATAAAACCATCTCTGTGACATCTATGAGAGTCTTGTCAAATGTCAAGTGCCAATTTGTCAAATGTCAACGTCCATAATGTGATAGGGAGAATATTAGAATATCATTATTGAATATACAATAAGCATCTTGATATCTACAGCAGACAGTGATGGGATAATTGTACAAAGTTAACATAGAGGGGGAGGTGGAGGGTCTTGCCTTGCCTTGTTATTATATTACTCAATGGGTGCTTCAAACAGACAGATGTCAATGAAGCATTACTAAAATCCCCACATATTAGTGAATGAATCTTCTGTACATGGTAGAGAAATCACATACTGTAAAACGGGTATCATTTGCGTGTCTGTATTTTTCACGAAATTCACGATCTGTGTTTGATCGTGAATTTAAGAAACACGTAAATAATAAGAATTCTGTTTTTTTACTTCAGAATGCCACTAATTTAATCACTGGAGACAGTATTACCAATTTATACCTGGCCGAGACTAATTACTGTCGAATACGTCAGTGACCA
>JAUTBV010000014.1:38364-52800 GCA_032361325.1 Lepetodrilus fucensis | reverse complement strand
ACACCATGTCAAAGTATAGCCTAGGCAAGGCAACACACGCACACCATGTCAAAGTATAGCCTAGGCAAGGCAACACACGCACACCATGTCAAAGTATAGCCTAGGCAAGGCAACACACGCACACCATGTCAAAGTATAGCCTAGGCAAGGCAACACACGCACACCATGTCAAAGTATAGCCTAGGCAAGGCAACACATGCACATCATGTCAAAGTATAGCCTAGCTTCACCAAATACTTATATTATTTAATAATTTATTACTAAATAAACACATGTACATGTAAATATTACTTCCACAATATCATCCACCTAGCAACACTTCCAAATACGTCACATACCCTAGACCTTCCCAATTCTACAGAACACTCGCAATTTTTAAAGAAAACATTCATCAATATCCTATTAGTCTTTTCTTCGAGTGAGTGAGTGAATATAGAGTTTAACGTCGCTGCGGGAATCTTTCACCCATTTGCGACGAGTCTTTTCTTCGACATTCTATTTATCCGAGGGTGCACTACCACTATATTACCCAAGAAAATTCTCAGCTCCATGAAGAACATACCACCCACAGTGAGTGCGGAATTCCGTACCTGTCCCTTGATGTCCGCGGCATCACTGATGAGCTGTTCCACATCCACGCTGGGCACGGACTGCTGGGCGTCGGAATACAGTCCCAGAGCCTCGTTGTGAGCCTCCGTCGCCAACTCCTGGGCTTTCTCCGCCAGACGCTTGGTCTGCTCGTACAGTCGCTCTGCATTGCTGAATCTGGATAGTAAAAGAAAAACAAATTTAAATACAAATAAACAAAATATATAAAATTAAATATAATAAAATGAACAAAATGAATAAAATGAATAAAAATGAATAAAATGAATAAAATGAATAAAATGAATAAAATGAATAAAATGAATAAAATGAATAAAATGAATAAAATGAAATGAAAAGAAATGAAAAATGAAAAGAAAAATGAAGAGAAGAGAAGAGAAGAGAAGAGAAGAGAAGAGAAGAGAAGCAAGAGAAGCAAGAGAAGGGAAGAGAAGAGAAAAGAGAAGAGAAGAGAAATAAAATAAAATATAATAAATTTAATTCTAAATTTACCTTTCTTGCCACCAAAATATTACTAAGAGAAAAAAAAACATGAATCTGCCGAAAATTCTCATCTCTATGTACAAGAGTGCCATGTTTTGCAAGTTTGGTAGCTAGAGTAACGGCATTTTTAACTCACTCGGATGTGACCTTGAGAATGTCCCTCTCAGTCTGTCCAGGCATAGAGAACGCCATCTGTGCAAGACGGAGCGCCTCCCGTGATGTGTTCAGCGCATCGTCCGCAACTTCCACGATACGGTCAGCATCTGACCTTTGCCTGAAATGAAAATACGGTCAACCAATAAATGTTTGCCCTACTACTCACTTATTAGATTTGAATGATCTCCCCTTTCGGTCATAATATTTGTGAAGATTAATAAAATTCAGGATGAAAATTACGATCAGATAACCCGTGCAACAACATATACATATCCTGATCATGCACCTTGTTCATTCATCAAGAAACATAAAATAATAAAATAATGAGTGATTATGGAGTTTAATATCACTGCGGGACTCTTTCATGCATTTGCGACGGAAAAAAACCCAAATAAATAAAAATAAAAATAAATAATAAAATAATGATAAGTGATTATGGAATTTAACATCACTGCAGAAGTCAATGATGAAAATCATTAAAAAAAAAAACATAATAATTTTAAAATAATCAAATATAAATTTATCGTGGAGTACGGACCTTGTGGACTCTGCCTTGGCCCTGTTGGCGATCTCCGTCATCTGCTCGGACTGCCGGCCGAACCGCTGCAGTGCCTGGAGAGCTCTATCCAGAGCTAGCCGACCCTCGTGGTCGATGTAGTCCTCCGCGGCCTTCAGCGCGACCTCTGCCCTCTCGATGGCGGTCTCCGCCAGGGTCATGTCCTTTTCCGTGTCCATGGAGACGTCCTTGGCGGCGGTGATGCTGCCGCTGATCTTTCCCGTCTTGACGATGACCTCGTGGAGGGCCTTGCGGAGGTCCTGGATCTGTTTGCCTACAGTACCGTCGCCGGCTGGAACGGAGGACAAAGGATCTTTCACGATTCAGTCTTGTGTGCAAAGGATCTTTTGTAATTCATGTTCAGTTATTAAGGATTGTTTTACTAATTTGTCCTTACCCACAAAGAATCTTTTATAACTTATTTTTAAAATTATTATTGGGGTTTAGAGTCACTTTCAATATTCTTTGACTTATATCACAACATGTCAGTTTAGAGCAGGAGGAAACCCGCAACATCCATAGCCCTTAAAAATTGCAGTAAACCTGCAAGCACCGGCTGGTACTGACAGACCAAGGATGAATATCTACATTGCCACTCTACAGACAGTGCATCCTATCAATATCACATCAGAAATGTAACATTCACGAACATTGAGGCCGAGTGGGATTTGAACTCGGGACCTTTGGCTCTGAAGTCCAAACGTTCTACGCTCTACCACCTGCCCATCTAATAAGGTAACCTCAATGTTAACCCAAGAGACCTGACTACAGCTGTTGTGTTTACTGTAGAGCAATGCCATTTCATGCATGGGAGTCCTGGACATTTGGAGTTCCAGCTATTGTAACACTACAAGAGTTAGGACTGGACACCGGTCATTCTAACCACTCACTGGACGCTCCTCGTGCCTCGTCCAGCAGAACGTTGACCGTCTTGTTAACCTCGCCCATGACGCTGATGAAATCTGTGTCGTTGAAGAGGCTGGGGTTGTTGCCGATGTTGTTGATGAGGTTGGTCAGCTCGCGCAGCTTGGAGCGGTGGATGTTCACATGCTTCTGAACGAGGTCGTAGCACGCCGGACAGTCTGAAATGTTAAAATAGCGTAAAACACAAGTCCCAAGGGTATAATATGAATAATTGTTCATTATTTATTTGCTGTGTGTTTAATACAAGAACATTATTTCTATCAGATACTTTGGCTATATCTTGGGGAACTGCGGGACTATTTGAATGTCTTTAAGAAGTAAGTATCGAAATAATAATATGATTATTCCTTAACCCTCTCCCTCATTGATTAGGCACTGCCACACCTATGTAGGGCATCTTCAGTTGCCTCCAGCATAGAGAGGGTTCATGTGTTGCCAATCTCTTTTCATGGTGTGAAACAAATCTATGGTGAAATTGCGATGCCTCCTTACCAATGCATCCGGCGGAGATGTTGAACTTGTTCTCCATGCAGCGGTCACACCTTTGACCGCCGACATTGTGTCGACACGGACAGTTTCCGTACTCGTCACACTGGAGGTCGGTTGACCCGGTGGCATCACAGTTACATGCTGAAAACAGAAACACAGGTCTTGGAAAATGTACACACAAAAATCAAAATGGCATCTAAACAATTTTGTTTATTTTGTTTTGTTTATTGATTTAGCATTTAGAGCCACTTTCAAACTCATTTCTGGCCCCGAGATTACAAAACTTCTCTGAATACGATTTCTCAACTCAATTTGTCCATGTAAATTTTGCGCTTGAGCATGAAATCGTATTCAAAAGGTTTCATAATCTCGAGGCCTGATGTAGTTTATCAAGAGTTGTCTCCACTTACCATGACATCCCGAACGGGAGAAGCCGTAGAAGTACCTCTGACATGTGTCACACCTGCGACCTGTGACACCAGGCTTGCAGTCGCACTGACCTTGTGACACAGTACAGGTGTAGTTGAGTGACCCGATGGTGTCACAGTCACAGTCCATGCAACCTGAAGCGAGCACAAAAGTATACATATAACCCAGTGTCTCAAACCCAATAGAAAACTACCACATCCTGAAAGCTCAAATAATAATTATACTTCAGGCCCCCATTTCACAATGGCCTCCTAAAGTTATGACCCAGTTTATCACCTCCTCAGTTAGATGTCAATTTAAGAAGGGATATTACTTGTGACATGGTAGTGATACACTTTAGGAGGTGATAACTCGGGTTAGAAGTTCCTAACTAGTTAGGAAACAGTTGTGAAACGGGGCGCAATATATTAGTAATGCCGATTGAATAAAATAAAAGTAATCTATAAAAAGCATTATTATATATCATAATCTACTTTTAAAGGCATACAATCATGGTTTGTTGATATATTTCTTGATCAAACATATTTGTCTACACAAGTATATTGGGCAACAAGCTACATTTTAAATATTTTCATATTTTTTACATTTTCGTATTTGTTTTATTGAGAGAAAATAATAATAATTAAAAATAAGACACAACAACTTAATGTTCAATAATCAGGCCCAGATTTCTCCACCAAAAATCAGAACTGAGCTGAATTTATCTCAGTTTGCACATTTCTTTTCCCTTAGATGTTGTTTTCAGTTAACTAGTAGATCCCTCCTTTTCTCTCAAGAAATGCTGACATAAAAACTCGGATTTAATTTTGGAGAAATCAGAAATGGGCGATTTAACTGCGACGTCCGAGCGTCTAGTGCTGACCTTTGCCACTGTCCAGGTTCCAGTATCTGTCCTCACACATGTCACACCTCAGACCCTTGACGTTGGCCAGACACGCACACTGACCGCTGCCGTCACAGGTCAGTAGACCCTCCTGATTGGTGCCATTAGGGTAACAGTTACATGCTGGAATAGAATAACATGTGGTCAATACATAATAACATACGGTAGATACATTTTCATTATCATTGTTTTACATTTTGGGTCATTTTAATATGTTTTAAATGTTGTTTGAGCGAGTGACTATGGAATTTAAACATTGCATTGGGAATCATTCATTTATTTGAGATTTAAAATGTTTTTGATTTGACATCCAGTGCTCCCTCGATCTAACGCCCTTTGATGCACTGCGGATTCGGATACAACGCGGGGTCTAACATGGACCCCATTTTAAAAATAATTTTAAAAATAAAAGGAAATAAAGAATTTTTTTAATATTTTTTTTTTAAGTACTAATAAGACAAATGAGAATATTTCATAAATAAAATGTTCTCCGTCTTGATCGACAGGTGACTGGTTGAGGTGCATCACCAACTGTTTATTATAAATATTAATGCTCAGCTCTAAATATTAACTACAATTGATGTGCCTTGTTATATCACTAAATCTATTGAAATCTCCACCAATTTCCACTAAATCTATTAAATCTCCACCAATTTGTTAAATAATTTATTTATAACAATTGACTGCATTATTTTTTAAGTTTAAGAAAAACATGCAAACTTGTATGAACCTCTTCACAGATTCATACAGTTTGCACATCGTTTTTTCTGTTCATACCTCGATGAACGTAAAAAATATTCCAGGAGATACTCACATTCACACTGGCCCTTTGGCACGGCAATCGCATCACCATGGAAACTGGGGAGACATCGCTCGCAGTAGAATCCTGCAGTGTTGTGGATGCATTTCAAACATTGTCCCGTTGTGCTGAAACATGCCAGATGTTGTGTCAACAAAGTGTGGGCAGAAATACACCATCAGTAGTAAGGAAATAAAAGTTAACATATTATTGTTGTAAAACATAAATATCCTAAAATTATTTAATATGTTGATAGTAAATAAAATATATTTTTCCATCTATATTTGACAAGGATACCACAGGAATAAGAAAATATTATTATTGATAGCTAGCAATAGATCTCATATTCTGCATTTTGAATTTTAAAATGCTTAAAAAAAAATGTATATTGTGGGTTAGAGCCGCTTTTAAGATTACTTCACTAATATCACAGTTCATCAGTTCAGGGGAGGAGGAAACCTACAACATCGATAGTGATGAAAATTTCAGTAAATCTTCAAGCTCCCGCTGGAACACATTGGAACAAGAACAGCATACCTGTTGCAGTTTGCGACAGCGTTGGAATCTATGTTTTCATTACAGAAACATTTCTGGCAAGATTTCCGCTCTCCATATTTGCCCTCGGGATCCCCGAAGTAGCCATCCAAACAGAAGTCACAGCGGTTTCCTGGACACAAATAAATCCAATAAATATAGTTCACATACAGTAATTACCATAATAATTAGAACACTAGTAATTGGAACACCTAAATTATCAACGAAAATAAAATAAATTTTGATCTTAAAAATATGAATATCAGCAATCTTTTTCAAATTGTAATTTTCTAATTATTTGCATACAATAATAATTTACTTACTTTTTAAAAGTAAACTATATTTTGTACTTTAATTTGGTTGTCCTCAATTACATTCAATCTCCTATGTCTTCGTGCTTCTTTACCAAACAATTTTTTTTTAAATAATTGACAAATTAAATAACAAAGCATAATACATCTATATATAGAAATGTCACTCATACCAGCATATCCCTCCGGACACTCAGTACAGACGACGTCATTGGTCAGCTGCACACAGGCTCCGCCTCCTGGACACGGACAAGGCTGGCAGTCATTGGTCGTTCCATCCTGAGCGTTGCCGTAGTAACCAGACATACATCTGTCGCAGAAGTCTCCCTCTGTGTTGTGTTGGCAAATACACCGCCCTGGAAAAACAACAGACGATCTCGTTACAAAACATAATATCATTTTAAATGCATTTTAATGACATATGTCATGGTCAAGCATAGTTTACCTGAAAGAATGTACATTTGATTTTGTCGTCAAAAGTATATTAGGCAACAAGTTACATTTTCCGCATGCCCCACTAATTTTCAATATTTTCATATTTTATTTTATTTTTTAAAATCCCAATATTATTCCAATATTTTTGTTTTAAATGAATGCCGATTGAATAAAAACAAAACAAAATACCCCCACCCATAAAATAAAACAAAAAATTAAATTTAAATTAAAATACATAAATTTGCTCAACTCAATTCCTAAACACCCACCTGTGTTGACGTCGCAGTTCGTAGAATGTCCGTTGCACTCGCAAGGGATGCACTTGGCGTAGGATCCTCCGTTGGCGGGGTCGCGCTTGTACCCTGGGGCGCACGACTCGCAGAACTGTCCCACATAGCCCTCGGGACACGTACATTGCTCCACCCATGTGGCTTCCTCGCCCGCGTCAAACCCACGTCGAGCTGTCTCCAGTTTGATGTCATCGATGAATCCCACACCTGTATGGAGCAATGACAGGATGATATAACCCATGAGTTACAGATTGTCTTTTCCCATGGGTGAAATTAATGTTACAGGTTAACTTTCCTTTTGAGTGAAATTAATAAATAAATAAGATTTGGCTTTTAATTCAGCAAATAATTCACCCACTTGCTATGAAAACTGGTGTGTCTTTTACATCATTACTATCATCCTACATAAATTTAAGAATCATTTTACAAAAATACTTCAAGCTTGAAATCTGTAAAAAAAACTTTTTATTTATTTATTTAGTGCTTTACTTTACATTTCACCCATAAAACATTAAAAATAATTCAATGCAGAATTCTGCTAGTTTCCCCCATCTCTTTTAAATTGAAAAATATAATTTTTCTGACAATGTTGGGGAAAATGATTAAGAACATATTCAGATATCCCTGGCCACGAGATTATGAAACTTTTTGAGTACAACTTCATGCTCAAACTTAAATCTTGCATGGGGATTTATGAGCATGAAATTGTTTTAAAAAAAATATGTTCCCTTGTTCCCTCCCTACCCTTAGATTCTCTTTTTCAAGTTTAGGTTTAGAGCCACTTTCAAGATTCTTTAGCTCCTACTCCCCCACCCTATCCCTCCCTCTCCTTCATCTCCCCCTCCCACGTACCTTCCGGCGTGTATGTGGCGCGGATCTTGATGGCGGTCAGGTTTGACAGCACCGCCAGGAAGTCCTGCGCCTTGAGTCGCGGCGACCACTGGTAGTCTGGGTGCTGGTGGAGCCGGAAGCGGTACTGCTTGGCCCGCACACCTGGCATCTGGTTGCCCGCGGCAAAGATGGGCCCTGAGATCCGCTGCCCCGCGCCACCTTCCAGCACCACATCGATGATGGAGGCTCGGCCGCCGTCGTTGTCGCCCACGCGCAGTGAGAACGTCAGGAATCGGTTGTAGCTGAACCGCTGGTCGCCTAGGTAACGGGCTGTGGGAGAAAAAGGGGAGACAAAAATTAAATAAGAGTTCTGATATTTCCTTTGCCTAAATTGGCTATGTTTGGTGTGCACCATTTACATACTGCGGCTAGACTGTTTTATTTGCAAGCTGACCGGTAAATTTCTAGTCGACTTGCGCCACAGGGAAGTCAGACGAGTTGTTTTATTTGCACTTTCGCCGTCACATGAAGCCCTCTCAAACCAGTCAAAGTAGCTGGTAGATGGAATCTTGTTCTGGTGCAGACATACCCAGGATTCAAACTCAAAGTCTACTATCCGGCCCCCTACATAAAATAACGGTAATTACCTGGAGCCAGGAAGTAGACAGAGTCTGGTCCCGGAGCCGACACGCCTAAGTTCTGTGTGAACGCGTTGTACTGCGTGTCTATTTCCTGGTTACGCCGGTCAACGGCCGTCCAGCGCTGTTTACCTGTAACCATGACAACAAATCATATTAATTCAGATTATGGCAGCCATTGCAGAGAATATACAAATTATAGCAGCAGTAGCAAAAAAAATCTAGAAATTACTTGGATTTCAGTGAGTGAATTATTGTTTTATGTCACAGCAGGATTTGGACCAGAAAATATGATAGATTTTATATCAAAGGCAGCAAATCTCCATTCAATCTCATGTTAAGTAGACTTAATAATAATAATATCCCGCATTTTATATAGTGCCCTACATAGTTTTATAAAAAAATTACCCTAAGGCTACTAGGAAATGAGGACCAGAGATTACGAAAAAATATTTTAAAAAATTGTTAGTACAATTTCATGCCAAATTCCTATATAAAAAGCATGAAATTGTAATAAAAAACTTTCGTAATCTCCCAGCCCGACCAAGTATCATGACAATGCCTGGTTAAATTCATGACATGGCCCCAAGATTACGAAACATTTTGAATACGATTTTCAAGTTTTGTTCACAAATCCATATATAACATTTGAGCATGATTTGAGTCCTCAAATCTTTTTCTTAATGTCAGGGCCAAATGTAGATTGATAGATACAGATGGGAAACATATCAGACTTAAGACACAGAACCAGATGTAGACCTACCAGTTTCAAAGTCGGTGGAGATGTTGCGAGCATAGTACCCGGGCGCGGACAGACAGATGGATGAGTGGCCATAGCAGAAACACAGAACACACCCGAAGGGATTCAATGAACTCAGGCCAAAGTACCCTGGTTTACAGCTGCAGAAGAAAATAGTAATTTTTAATTAAATTAATTATAAAAATAATTATTAATATTTTGTCACAGGACTCACAATCCAGAAACTCTGTTCGAATCCCAGGATCGGTATGGTGCAGTGACAATTTAATCAGGTTATATCTGATTATTCTGTTCACAAATGCTGAATTGAAAAAATATATTAATATTTAATATTTTACTTGGAAGATGAACTTGCAACTGTCCATCAAGATAAATTATCTCCCTTTGGCCATTGAAAATCTATCATTTCAAATATGAGATATTGTTTCAAACTCTCTAAGATTCTTCACAGTAGCCTTAATAAATATGAAACAACAGCTTTGATACCATGCACTATAATGTGTTAAAATATAATACTAATATTTAATATAAATAAATTTTAAACTGAGAATTAAAGGTCAACTATCTGAGTAAGAGGTAAAATGTCATCAATTCACCTTTCACACGTGCGACCTTCCACATGCTCCTTACACGAACAGTCGCCAGTCCGTGTGTCACAACGAGGCTCGTTGTTAAAGCTGCCACCTGCATTACACGAACACGGGCTGCGAACAAAGATCATGTGAAATAAAAACATTTGCGAATTTTAAGAATATGTAATTAACAAAATATAATATCAATAGGGCTGTTCATTTTGCCACCGGCTGACCCCCTAATCGGCAGTTGATTGACCCCAGTAACCCTGCAAACGTGTTCGATTTGCCCCGTAATTCCACATTATCAGCCGCCGGCAACCGCCTGCTTTGCCGCTATCAAAAGACCGGCTAACACACGACTTATTGGGTAAGAAATTAGGAAATCGAGCGCGTTTGCAGGGTTACCGTGGTCAAGCGGCTGCCGATTTGTGGTAAAACAAACAGCCCTAATGGTTCCTCACTTCCAAAAATAATAACAATAATACAAATGTTTTCATATTTTCATATTCCTTTTTCAAAAAAAATCTAAAAATTTCTGTTGATTTCCTAGTAATCAAAAGACACTTATTGTAAACTTGTTCAAGCACCAATATGTATATTTTCAGATTAATAAATAATAATACCTCAAAATAGATTGCTAGCTGGTAATGTTGACAAACTGTAGCTATTTTGATATGCTTGCAAAAGATCGTTTAGATTATTAAAATTTGGAAATTAATAATATTACATAATTTATACATATAATTTTAATTTACTTCTTTGTAGACAAAACCACACATTTCCAAGCCACAATAATATTAATTAACCCTTTCCTTATGGAAAAATAAAAATCACATTTTCTCATTAGGCATCTCTGGTTGCTTCCAGCCATGACAGGGATAAAAAAACACACAACATAATCTTATCAATATTTACATCCTAAACATAATCCGAGAAACACCTGACACATTTATTTTGCCCTCGGGCATATTTGTGGCAAAACTATTGTAATGAATATTCACGAGCATGTCCACTGGTTGTATACATTATGTGAGCATGCTACTGCTACTGCTACCGACTACCAACTACCGACTACTACCAACTTCGACACACGGCCATGTTTACCTGAATGGGCCACAGGTGCCACATTGTCTATGGCGACCACGCACAGAGGTCAAAGACACAGGGTGTAGAGGTCACGTGCATGTGTCTACATAAATATGCTCAACACAAGTCGCACAAATCATGTTAGCGACAGAGGATATGGTTCACATTTCATTTATACTCGCGGGGTATTAACCTCCTTAATGTCACAGGCAACCAGAGACGCTCAAGATGAGGATGTCGTTGTAACCAGAATGTAGAATAAATTTAACCGATTTTCATGAGTATGAACAATATTATGTAAGAATGAAAGTAAAATGAATAAAATTATCAAAATAGTTAGACCTATTAGGATAAAATGTATGAAATCTTTTGAGGAAAATAAAATTAATTGCAAATTGCAAATAAAACTTGCAATTTCAAATATGTAAATACATTTTAACTCTATATATACTACATATATATATACACAGCATTTACTAACAAGCAGCTTTCAACTAAACTCTAAATTAGCAAAAATATAATAAAATATAATAGACTAATTGTAGTTTAATTAAATATTAATATTAAAACTAAAATTTATATTTTTATTACAACTTTTATTATCAAAGTAAATTCCTATAAACAAAACTAACATTGATCAAATTATTGCAACTTTTATTATAAAACTAATTTCATATTCTTAAAATAATATTGATCGAATAATATTGATCGAATAATGTTTATTATCAAAAGCCGATCAATGTAAATTCTAATGAAGTAAATTATAATAAACTAATATCAATCTAAAGATTGCAACTTTTATTCTCAAAGATGATTCTTGTAAACAGATACTAACCAAATGTTTCCCCAATTTCCAACGAGCACACCATATATTGCAATAAACAACACGTTACAGTTGTCTGTCTGGGCAGTGGAGTGTCGACCCTAAGCTTATACGTGAATTAGGTTTATGGAGAAATAATCCCACCTCATTCGCCAGTTCGGCCAATCGGGGAGCCCCAGGTAATATTGCTGTATATTTATTACCAGATAAAAGCCTGCAAGATTACAATAATTCATCTGAAGTGGCCGAAATGTATCAACTGCTACACACTTACTGGACATTCGGTATTTGAGGTACATTCCAGGGCAAATATTGTGTTACTACTGATACGATACTGTTGTGTTACTACCACTATTGTGTTACTACTACTCCAGGTTCTGAGATCACGAAATTTTACAATTTTATGCTCAAGTTCAAACAAAACTTTATGAACAAAACTTTGAGTTTGACCATGAAATCGTACTCAGTAAAGTTTAGTAATCTCGGAGCCAGGCCCCAATTTCTTGAAACAAACAGATTTCGCTCAGCTGAGATTTCTTGCGTTGACTCAGTGCTGTAACATGAGAAAAAAACTCAAACTCAGCTGAGATTTTAATCAAGTTACAGCACTGTTGAGTCAATGGGAGAAATCCCAAACTCAATTTTGTTTTGAGAATTTGGGGTATGTTGTGTTACTACTTTTGTGTTACTATTACTATTGTTACTACTCCTGTTGTGTTACTATTACTATTGTTACTACTCCTGTTGTGTTGCTCATTCTGTTGTGTTACTACTCCTGTTGTGTTACTACAATAGTGTGTTGCTCATTGTGTTGTGTTACTACTCCTGTTGTGTTACTACAATAGTGTGTTGCTCATTGTGTTGTGTTATTACTCCTGTTATGTTACTACTTATGTTGTGTTACTACAATAGTGTTGCTAATTCTGTTGTGTTACTACTTATGTTGTGTTACTACAATAGTGTGTTGCTCATTCTGTTGTGTTACTACTCCTGTGGGGAGATAGGTGCAGTTTCCAAAGAAGCATCAGCATCAGAAAAATGCTTGTAACACAGAAAAATGCTTGTAACAGGTAGTTAAGTCAACCGTATTTGTGTCTGGACCTATTTCATCAGAAAGTTGCTGTTGCAGTGAGACTTATTTACGAGGTACCAGCTTTATCTTGGTTTTGTATTTCTAGGTTCTAGCTCTTAGCTCAGTGCAATAAATATCTATAGGAAGATTAGTAGCAATATAAAACAAGGATAAAGATAACGCCTGAAAATGTGGCTAAAACCTGCGCTTACTTTGCAAAAGTAACTATTCTTAGATTGCTAACAATCTCACAACAAAAATAAATTCAAAAATAAATAAAAATAAAACTGATGGCAGTTGTTTTTACCTGCAGCCATACTGTCCAAAGTCGTAGTAGTTGGCCTGACACCGGTCACATTTGACGCCCGACACTCCGGGCTTACACTGACACTGGCCGTCATCAGAACATTGCAGACTCTCAGAACCTGGTTAACAGGGAAAAAACACATTTCATTTGGTATTTGTGTAGGAATTTTTAAAATAGCTTAAATAGTTCTATATCGCTTCTGGTTGAGAACTGAAGAGAACAATTCCATTGGCTTAAAAATCTAAAGTAAAAAAAGTGATATATTTGTTTATACTGATGGAATCAAGAAAGTGTGCATAACGATTGCATTCAACATTTGCATGAAAATTATTATTTGTAATTTGTAAATTAAGAAACTGAGGCGTTAAATTCACTTAATATATAAATCCAATTAGAGTGCGATAAACAATATGGCAAGATAATATAACGGGTATGGATTGTGTAATAGTATGGACAGTAAACTAATGGTGAGGTAGTTTCAAACTATTCGAGTGTGTTTTGGAGTAAGTATCGAAATAGAAAATAATCAGTTTATAGGGTGTCGGACATCATTGACCTGACCTATACAATCCTACAACAGACACACTACATACCTGTGGGGTTGCACTGGCAGTCTATACATCTATTCTCAGGCATACGGCGGTAGTGGTTGGGGAGGCAGTTCTCGCAGTGCGCGCCGTCCGTGTTGTCGCGGCAGTCGTGACAGTGGCCGCCGTGACCGGTCCTCAGGAACAGCTCCTGGTCAAAGTGGCACTGATTGGACAGACCGTTACAGTCGCAGGCTGCAATATAAAGGCAAAGGTCATGTGAGGAAATTTGAAGTTCTCATGAGTCAAGGGCCTGCTTACCCCTAAAATGCCTTTGGAGTAATCTTCTACAGCAAAATAAAAGTTAGTTGTCCTTTCACCTTGAGTATCCTTGTTTACTATTGTTCATCCATGTTAAGGTGCCCTGGGCCGCAAACTTAACTATTTTGGCTGTGTTTAAGTTGAAAAATCGTAATCTGGAGTACAAACGTGTAATTTTCCACTGATAGGTGCTCATACAAGCTAGAATGGTTTATGCAACAATCACTTTGCATATACTGCTAAAAAATATGTTTAGTTATATATAACCCAAAAGCATAGGAGGCAATAATAAATAGTAAAATATTTGTCAGAACATATTTTAAGACATTTCATATTTTTTATAATAGTGTTTTTGATTCATTTTGTGCAGATGTAAACGTTTCAATATAAAAATTATTTTTATTAAACATTTGCATACCAATCTATACGAATGTTCCAAAAAATTCATAAATTTAATCTGAAGAAAAAAAGCAATGCATTGAAACATGGTTTGAAACATGCCAATTTGTATTTTTAATAGCATTCCATTATCAGAAAAATAATAAGCAGACAGGAGTATTTAAAGAAACAATAAATGTACAAAACTGAAAAATCAACATTG
>JAUTBV010000014.1:18537-35886 GCA_032361325.1 Lepetodrilus fucensis | reverse complement strand
TCTTGTCAGTACCAGCCGGTGCTCGCAGGTTTACTGCAACATTCAGCGCTATGGATGTTGCGGGTTTCCTCCTGCCCATAACTGACAAGTCGTGATATTAGTGAAAGATTCTAGAAAGTGACTTTAAACCCCAATACAAAAAAATAAATAAAATACATTTAAAAGAAAATAGAATTAAGAGCTGCATTCAAGATTCTTTCACTCAGTTTAGGGCAGGAGGAAACCCGCAACATCCGTAGCGCTGAATGTTGCAGTAAACCTGCGAGCCTCGGCTGGTACTGACAAGACCAAGGATGATAACTGCATTGCCACTCCAAACAATATCGCGTCAGAAAGATAACTTTCGCAAACATTGATGCTGGGTGGGATTTGAACCTGGAACCTTCGGCTCCGAAGTCCAACGTTCTACCACTTTGCTACCACCCGCCTCACCAAGCATGATAACCGCAATGCCACAGTACAGACAGCAGCACATCATAATATCATGATCATGTCGGAAAGATAACTTTTTCAAACATCGATGACAGGATTTGAACCCAGGGCCTTCGTCTCTGAGGCATACACGAAAAGCAAGAGTTAACAAATATATTTCACTGTATATAAACAATTAATATTAACATTAACAACAGTGCCAGTTTCCATACCAAAACTTTGAGCAGTATACCTTTAAACATTATTACTTCCCATTCAAAACATCAATCTTTAATAATAATCATTTGAATCGTGTCCACCAGACATTAACTGACATAAAATTCGAGATTCAACGATTAACTTTTGTATGTGTCGTAAAATAAAAAAAAATTACTGAGCAATTGTCTGTTGCTGCATCATTGCGATAAATAAAAACTATCTCCCCGAGGGTCCCCAATTATCAACATTGAAATATGGTTGGCGAATCTCATTGCTTGGCGTTTTATTCTGACAATTAGATTCCAAAGAATCCATTTAATTCCAGTCAATGCAAACACCAATGTTATTGGCATTTATTGCATTTGTTCCACGAAGAATCTGGTTCTAACACCATCGTCTTTATTTATTTGACTTTTACTACATCTTCAAATATTTATAAGACACCCGACTCAAGTGTACTGAGCAGTATCTTCCAAGAATAAAAATATATGGAATTAAACATACATTTGTGTGTGTGTGCATCTTCAAACAATAAAAATATACATTTAATAAAGTTTTATTTTTTTTGGCATGTATAAATTGCTTCTATCTTCCAACACAAAACATAAATGATTGTAAAGATACATTTTGTTCTGGTGCATAGAAATTGTGTGGCTGGAATTATAAATAAACAATAATAAAGATTTTTTTCTTCAAATATAAATCATGTGGCTCTATCTTCAAACAATAAAAACAAATGGTATGAATAAATATTTCACTTTTTTTCGCAAGTAGAAATATTGTGGCTCTACAACAAATGTTCCTTGTCTGATGGGTACATGTGTACTTTAGCATCCTGAAATTCTTTCTTGTCGTTGTTCGCTGTAAAGATCCGTAGCCAAACTTGTCATTCCTTGCACTCGTATTGACCATGTGAGTAATGAGCTCTTCGTCTTGCTTGCGTAATTCATTGACACAAATCCTTGACGACTGCAACAGCTGAGGTTACCTTCGGGGGAAGAGAAAAAGAAAATTAAAAAAATACCCAACGAACATCGGCAGTGATTATGTCCTCAGTTCACGTTTGACATTGAGAACGACATTTTTCCCCCACTGAAAGTCTTTGACAACCCGAGACCATCGTTCACCAGGGGGATAACAATTACAGCCTCGATTTGAATTTCACAGGAAATATATCTCAAAGAGAGGCTGTACTTGCCAAAGGACATTTAGCTTCTAGAGTGTCTCTCTCGAGTGCGACTTCAAAGTGTCAAGACTTACAGCAACAAATTGCTATTCTTACCATTTTTTTCTCTTTTGCTTTGAATTGGGTTTCAGAGTCGCTTTCAAGATTCTTTCACTTATACCACGGCTTGGTACAGTATTTACGCGTGTATTATGCGCTACCATGTACAATGCGCGCCCCTTTCTCAAGGGAAAACGTTCTGGAAAATACGTAGTTGTCATATATAATACGCACCCCTTTCTCAGTCTGACAAATTGAAAATCGCAAATTGGTGAATTAATCCCACAACGACGTAAACCCTAAACTCTGAAAATATTGGGCCCAAAATATTGGACGTCGCAAGTCTGTGAATTATTCCTGTAGCGACTTATCGTATACTAAATTTCATACCAATAATAAATCGGTAAGTGCATGGATTTGTGTTCTATTCATAATGTTATAGTTCCTAGGTGACAACATAAGTTGATCCAAATAGCAATTTGTAAAGTTAATGCAAAATACAAGTTGTAGCAGTATCTCTCAGGGTATATTTCTATTCGTCATTTGTATGAATTTATCCCCCGAGCCATACACATAGCCTCGAGGAATAAATCCGTACATGGATCATATTTCTAAAAACGTAATCTGAGTGATTCAGCTACAATAAATTTATCTTGCCAACATATTTCAATCTGATTGTAAAAATATGGGAACACATTGAAATTCATAATTCTCATTTATTGTAAGGATTATGATAGCTGAACAGGCCTGAGAGGGAAGATGACTTTCATGCACGTAAAAGGTATGCTGGGCATGGTTTGTAAACATGATGTGGTATAAGAGTGTCATACTCCACTGAGGTGGCGATACGTAGGATTTGATTGTATCAAGAGAACATGAACCAATCATCATTCTGACTGGAGGTAAGATCACATGAATAATAGACCCAGATAGCAAACCTGCGTTGCTTTTGGTTACAGTTTGGCATGAAATGCATTGATACCCCTATTTCGTAGATAATCTTGGTAAATACTTCATGGAATGAACAACAAAAAACTTAATTTTCTTATTTCTTTTGCCCTAACCAAAATAAAAAATATATAAAAAATATTGCACCAGTAATAACAAATCTGTTACTACTTGTGCAATATTTTTATTTTTTTTATTTTTGTTTAATAGTGAAAATTAAATAAGAAAATGACGTTTTTTTGTTTTCATTCCATGAAGTATTTACCGAGATAATCTACGAAATAGGGGTGTCAATGCATTTCATGCCAAACTATAGTACAGTATACCTCGCATATAACAGCCTCGCATAAACCGGACACTCGCCTATAACTTACTGAATCTGAAGTCCCGGTCCCGTCTAACGCTAATTACGGCATATGGGTATAACAGACTTTGCATATAACACAAAAATAACCGGTCCCAATAAATACGTTGCATGCGAGGTCTATTGTATATCGGTACCGAGATGGGCTGACATAGCAAGGTAGACAGAATAATGTATTTTGGAGATAGGGGAATGTATATATAGCTGTCAACGGGGAGATAAATAGAAAGCTTGACTATCAATGAGCATGGTGTTATAGTATGTCTGATTTTTTCCTCCCATGGTATTAATCTAAACCCTTGTTGTACACTAACATGGTAATGGTTGACTATTAGTAAACACAATGGAGTGGCAATCAAAATTGAACCAAAATTTACCACAATTAATTCTTGTCCTAAATGCAAGTCCATTTTTACTACATTGAATCTGATGTCAGTGTAAATGTCCCCCTAGCAACTTTTCTTCGAATCCATAAAAGAGGGAGGTGTAGGTTGCACTTCACAGATCATATTGGATATTTTGTGCATCCATATTTAAGAGTGAATGAACAAACATGACTTGCATTTACGTGTTTGGTCAACTCTTTAAAACCAATATTTTTCAAGAGGTTTTTGCAAATTTCTACCAACAATGGTAATGATATTTGTTATTCAAACTTAGTGTTGTGTAGATGGTTGAATAGGCAACAATTACACTTTAAATAACTGCTGAACTTCAAAGTCAAATTAATACCATGACAGTCTTTAAAAGATTATGGTACAGGTACTCCTTAAACAAATTCCCATGAATAAACCTATTAGCTATTGTACAAGTGTGTATTCATCCTAAAAGAACTGTGTGTAAAAATTAATATTCTTTTAATTTTCTCTCTCAATATCATCCATCAGCTTTATCAATCCAAGAGTATTGTCCACATACTTATCGACAAAGCACTAACCTTGCCATTCAGAATTATTCAAGATATATCCTAGAAAGTAATCACTGTGGTTTTCAACCCTTGTGCTTGAACCGGTGTGCTTGCGTTTTTTCCCAAAGGCATGTAGTTTTAGTATGCATACATATTTCCACTGTATCACAAATGTAGACTAATGACACAAGTATGTTATTTGCACATACTATTTCCCCAGCCACTAGTAAGTTGTGCCTCTGTTTGACTTACAGGAAACCTGCACTTTCTGCCAGAGAAAGCTGATGTTCCTTTTCCCTAAACAAGACACTGAGAAGGACACAGATGGTGACGGAATTCCGGACTACTTGGACAAAGATGATGATGGTGATGGCATTCCGGATGACCACCAAATCGACACCGATGGTGATGGAATCCCTGACTATCTAGATGATGACGACGACAATGACGGAATCCCGGACCATCTTGATAATGACGATGATGGTGATGGAATCCCTGATGATCATGAGAGAGATACAGATGGTGACGGAATCCCGGATTATATGGATCACGATCAAAAGGATACTGATGGTGACGGCATTCCAGATCATCTTGATGATGATGATGATGGTGATGGAATCCCGGATCATTTGGAGAAAGGTTCCAAAGGGAAAGCTGCTGTTTCAAACAAGAAAGATTCAGATGGTGATGGCATCCCCGATGATGAAGATGACGATGATGACAATGATGGAATTCCAGACCATTTAGATAATGATGACGATGGTGATGGTATTCCCGATGATAAGGAAGTCGACACGGATGGAGATGGTATTCCAGATTACTTGGATGATGATGATGACGGTGACGGAATTCCAGATCATTTGGATAATGATGATGATGGCGATGGAATACCTGATCATAAAGAAGTGAAAAACAAACGTGGCATCCCTGATGATGAAGCTCATAAGAAGGAACTAGCCAAATTTATGGCAAAAGACACAGATGGAGATGGTATTCCAGACTACCTTGATGATGATGATGATAATGATGGCATACCTGATGATCAAGATGATGATGATGATGGTGATGGAATTCCTGATTCGAGAGAAATTGATTCTGATGGTGATGGCATCCCAGACTACCTTGATGATGATGACGACAACGATGGAATTCCCGACTACCTGGATGATGATGATGATGGTGATGGAATACCTGACAGTGAAGAGATCGATACAGATGGAGATGGTATTCCAGACTATCTTGATGACGATGATGACAATGATGGTATCCCGGATTACCTTGATGATGATGATAACGGTAACGGCATACCAGATTATCAAGAAGTTGATACTGATGGGGATGGCATACCTGATTATCTTGATGACGATGATGACAATGACGGCATTCCTGATGATTTGGACGATGATGATAATGGTAATGGCATTCCAGATTATTTGGAGCGTGATACCGATGGTGATGGAATTCCAGATTATCTGGACGATGATGATGATAATGATGGTATCCCAGATGCCCTTGATGATGACGATGATGGTGATGGCATCCCTGATAGTGAAGAAATTGATACAGATGGTGGAGGAATCCCTGATTACATGGATGATGATGACGACAATGATGGAATTCTAGACACCGTGGATGATGATGACGATGGTGATGGTGTTCCGGATAGCCAAGAAGTTGACACAGATGGTGATGGCATTCCCGACTACCTTGATGATGATGATGATAATGATGGAATACCTGATCACCTCGATGATGATGACAATGGTAATGGTATTCCAGATAGCCAGGAAATAGATACAGATGGAGATGGAATCCCTGATTATCTTGATGACGATGATGACAATGATGGTATACCAGATTACTTGGATGATGACGATGATGGTGATGGAATTCCAGATTGGCAAGAAGTGGATACCGATGGTGACGGAATACCCGACTATCTTGATGACGATGACGACAATGATGGCATCCCAGACCACCTGGACAATGATGACGATGGCGATGGAATACCAGATAACAAAGAAGTCGACACTGATGGTGATGGCATTCCGGATTATTTGGATCTTGACGATGATGGTGACGGAATCCCAGACCACTTGGATAAAGATGATGACGGCAATGGAATTCTTGATTCCAAAGAAAGAGATACAGACGGAGATGGCATCCCAGATTATCTTGATGACGATGATGACAACGATGGCATCCCAGACCACCTGGACAATGATGATGATGGTGACGGAATCCCAGATAGTCAAGAAATAGACTCTGATGGAGATGGTATTCCAGACCATTTGGATGATGATGATGATAATGATGGTATTCCTGATCATCTAGATGATGATGCTAACGGTAATGGTATTCCAGACTGGCAAGAAGTGGATACAGATGGTGACGGAATACCAGACTATATCGATGATGATGATGACAATGATGGAATCCCCGACAGTGAAGATAACGACGCTAATGGTGACGGAATCCCTGATGATCAAGAAGGTGATTCAGATGGTGATGGAATTCCAGATTATTTGGACGATGATGATGATAATGATGGCATACCTGATAGTGAAGAAGGCGACAGTGATGGAGATGGCATACCAGACTATCTTGATGACGATGATGACAATAATGGTATTCCGGACTGGCAAGAGAAAGACACTGATGGTGATGGTATTCCTGATTACATCGATGACGATGATGATGGAAATGGAATTCCAGACTACCAGGAAGTTGACACAGATGGTGATGGTATTCCAGATTATTTAGATGATGATGATGACAATGATGGAATTCCAGATCACTTGGATGATGATGATAATGGTAATGGTATCCCAGATTATCAGGAGGTGGATACAGATGGAGATGGCATCCCAGACTACTTGGATGACGACGATGATAATGATGGCATTCCTGATGATGAAGATGACGATGCTAACGGCGATGGAATTCCAGATCATCTGGCTGTTGACACCGATGGTGATGGGATTCCAGATTATCTTGATGATGATGATGATAATGATGGCATTCCGGATCACCTTGATGATGACGACAATGGAAACGGAATCCCAGATGACCAAGAGCTGGATACAGATGGTGATGGAATACCCGATTATCTTGATGATGATGATGACAATGACGGAATCCCAGACTATTTGGATGATGATGATGATGGTGATGGAATCCCAGATGATCAAGAACTGGACACAGATGGTGATGGTATCCCAGATTATCTTGATGATGACGATGACAATGATGGAATCCCAGATTATCTTGATGAAGACTCAGATGGTGATGGAATTCCAGACTACCAAGAAATCGATACAGATGGTGACGGTATTCCTGACTATTTAGACGATGATGATGACAATGATGGAATTCCTGACTACTTAGATGACGATGATGACGGTGATGGCATTCCAGATATGGATGAACTGGACACAGATGGAGACGGAATTCCTGATCACCTTGATGACGATGATGACGGTGATGGCATCCCAGACCATTTGGACAATGATGATGATGGCGATGGAATACCTGATGCAGAAGAGCTTGATACAGATGGTGACGGAATTCCTGACTATTTAGATGATGATGATGACAATGATGGTATACCTGATGATGAAGATGATGATGCTGATGGAGATGGTATTCCTGATGAACTTGCGATAGACACAGATGGAGACGGAATTATTGATTTCTTTGACGATGACGATGACAATGATGGAATTCCAGATGCAGAAGACACAGATGCAAATGGCAACGGCATCCCGGACTTCATGGAAAAAGACTCTGATGGTGATGGCATCCCAGACTACATTGACGATGATGACGACAATGACGGTATTCCTGATTGTCTGGACAATGATGACGATGGTGATGGAATTCCAGATGACAAGGAAGACTTTGACGGTGATGGAATACCGGACTACTTAGACCTTGATGCCGATGGCGACGGTTTCCCTGACAAGCTTCCTGATCAGGATGGGGACGGCATACCTGACCACCTTGATGATGACGATGATGGTGATGGTATTCCTGATGACCAAGAAGATGCTGACGGAGACGGAATCCCGGATTATTTGGATGAGGATGCAGATGGTGATGGAATTCCTGACAGAGAAGTTGATACCGATGGAGATGGTATTCCTGATTACTTGGATGAAGATGATGATGGTGATGGAATTCCGGATAGGCTGGACGATGATGATGATGGTGATGGTATACCAGATAGTCAGGAGAAGAGGCAGTGTGAGAAAGATGGATGCAAACTGGACCCAAAAAAGAGACTAAAGCGGAAAAAGAAGAGTTCAATACCATCAGAAAGCAACGTCTTCTCGCAAATGGCCAGTTCATTTATAGGATTGTTTGACATGGATGATGCGGATACTGAAGAACCTGTTCATAAATATCTGGCAATAAAACAAAAGGCACATGAAGAGAGTCTGGATATTTTTGAATTGTTGTCAGAAAAATTCTATGGTTCAAAGCGTAAGAAGAATAGCCCAAAAGTGAACATAGAAGAGGAGAAGCCCGAGCCAGATGAAGCTATGAAGGAGAAGCTTGCACACAAGAAATCACAGCTACTGGCAATACAGAAGTCAAGACTTAAACAGCTGGGTAAGAAGCTGCCGCAGGTGGAACAGGCACAACAGCAAGCAGAACAGATCAAAAGACTGAAACAACAGGCTTCTAGGAAAGCATCTGCAAAACTCACAGTTCAAGGTCGAGGAAAACCACAAGTTCAAGGAAAGGGCAAGCCTGTGTCAAAGGATGTACCAAAACCATCACCGCAACCACAAGTTAAACAGGCTACTGTACCTGTTAAGCAAACTCAAACGTTCGTCAAACCTGCTCAAGCACAACAAAAAGTACAAGAACAACCTAAGCCAAAGGGTGGTCAGGTAAAACAAAGTCCAGTAAAAACAGCCCATACACCCACAGCTAAGCCAGTGCAAGCTAAGGGTAAACCACAGATTCCAACCAAACCACCTCCGATTCAAGGAAAGCCAGCACAGGGTAAACCAGTTAAAGATCAAGGGAAGCCAGTTCAAGGTCAAGCCAAGCCAACACAAGGTCAAGCAAAACCATCACAAGGTCAAGCAAAACCATCACAAGGTCAAGCAAAACCAATGCAAGGTCAAGCTAAACCACATCAAGGTCAAGCAAAACCACAAGGTCAAGCTAAACCACAAGGTCAAGCCAAACCACAAGGTAAACCAAAACCAACACAAGGTCAAGCTAAGCCAATCACCAAGGATCAAATTAAACCGACACAAACCAAACCAATGCAAGGTCAAACAAAAACACAGGGTCAAGTCAAACCAGCACAGGGTCAAGTAAAATTAAATAATCAAACCAAGGTTAAAGGTCAAGGACAACCCAAACAACAAGCCAAGCAGACTCGCCAACACGCATAATGACTGGAAGTGACAACCTGAGTATGTGTGATCTGTGTGATCTATGTGATCTATGTGAGTGTGTGACTGACATCACATTCCCTCTATCCAATCAGAATTTGGCCTGTTGTGTCCACGTCATCACATCATCGCCTCGCTCCATCATCGTCATCGTCGCAATCATCGTCACCATTGATGTCTGTGGTGTCACCAGTTGATCTCATCTCAGGAGAACATGGCTTTATACACAAGTACACCACGGCTTTACGAATACACAGATACATCTGGTGTACCTTACCAAATCACCAGCAGAAAAATCCTCACGATGTACAGTTAATCACCATAGTTACAAGCCAACCACAGTGTAAGAATATAGAGTCCACGGTATCATTTCTCGAAGCTCTGATATCTACTACCCTCTACCATAAGGACTCTCGTAGTGATTTCTAATACTAGTACATGGGAATCTTGCACTTACGAGAGCGCTGTGGTCTCATAGTGGATATGAGAGCTGAACTCATCTATATTTCAACAAGCTATCTCCAGTCACATAATATGATCCTAAACCAGTGCACTGTATACAAAGACTGGTTCTGAAAACACGCATCAAACTTACATGTGTTGCAGGGTCCCATTCCATTGAACAATCAAAAGATCGAGAGTCGTAAATAGCTCTTATACATGTATATCAAGTTACGACTCGCAACGTTATGATTATTCTGTAGAACGGGACATAGATAATTTGGGATTGTCAGTATCTTTCATACTGTATTTGTTGATCAAAACGTTTTCGAATGAATACTGTGTCATGGAGTCAAAAGTAATTGGAGTCGATCTCTACCACTACCAACTTTCGGGTACTCAAATAGGATTGAGTATTTGACACCAATGTTGTACTTTGTTGAAGTCCTGCTTTCAGATTAGTCTAGTATATTAATATAGGTCTTTCCTATCTTTCGTCGCAAATAGGTGAAAGATTCCTGCAGCGACGTTAAACTCCATATTCACTCACTCACTCTTTGATATTAGAGTGCTAATTTGTAGTCAATAGCATAAACTGTGATATATTTATATAAAATTCTATGCAATATACTGTATACATTTTTAATGTTTGTATACATTTTGTATTTTATATACTTACTCAATTTTATGATAATTTATACTTTCAGAATAACTTCAGTACTGTGTAGATCTTGTACATTTTATTCTAATTATTTATTGAATTGAAATATTTATTACAATATATGATACAGAAATATCTTGTATAAAGTTATCTACTAGTGTGTATTTACATAATTATACAGAAAACAAGGCTATTACAGAAATGTCTATATACAGTGCGAAGCCTAACATATATAATGTTACTTACGTACTTCAATGTTTTTCTTACTATAGTCCAATATTTTACTTTCAAACGTGATTTTGCTAGCCTATGTGTAGTGCAATATTTTACTTTCAAACGTGATTTTGCTAGCCTATGTGTAGTGCAATATTTTACTTACATAGTGAAATATATTTCTGAGATAAGGCAAGATTAGTTGTTAACTTTCATAAATGTTTATTTATAAGCTATAGTTCAATGTCTTTCTTAAATAATGCAAAGAGGGTTGTTGACTTTCAGAAATGTCTTTAATAATAATATGTATTGTGCAATATTTTATTTACGTAGTGTAATTTTCAAAAGAGCACTATTTAGAGTATTGTTTTATTTCTATAGGGCTGTGCAATACTGATACCAAATGTACTGTTAAAATGACTGTTCATGTACTGTTATCTATCTACATGTATGATAAGCAACTGTAAGTATATCATTGCCAAAATTTACATCTTGGCTGTAAACAAGATCTCATTCATTACTCATTTCAATAATAGACCTTTCCAGTTTTGCACGATACAACATGTCCTCTAGCGTCAACTCGAGCAATGAAAGTTACTATCGAATATATTCACCCAGCAGAAATATGCTATGCTAAAACGACGCAAATTTAATCACAAAAATAAATTGGTAATTATTTTGGGAGACTTAAATTGACCTTGCTGTAACCTCAAGAAGCCTAAATGTTGAAAAGTTTAATCGACTTCACTTGTAACATTTGATTGACTGGAAAGGTCTATGTGTGTCCATTGTATTGTAATAATAATGTGCATTCTTTATGTTGAAATATGAAGCCAAATCCAGGATAAATCTAAAGCCAAATCCAAATGTGAGCCATGGTAGCCAGTTCTAATGGCAGATTGGCACATAAGTCAAACACACGGAGGTGTTGAAGCCACTTATATTCTGTAAATATTTATTCAAAAACTACATCAAACTGGCTAAAGGATTGAGTGGAGATGAAGGGAAATTGAAAGCTGAAGTCTTGGGTAACATGACCTGACTTCTGGGGCCCATTGCTTAGAACAATATGGACCGTAAGTAACCACAGGATTCATTCAATATCCGGTGACATAAACCAGTCAAACACCTAAATGTGCTACACATTTGACGATATCCCATTGTGACCTCACATACATGAAAACGTCACGATTAGGACGTCATTCATAGCAACCATCAAATTTCTTCCCGTCACCGGAAATGACCCTGACTTACTGTCTGTCTGTATTGTAGTGCTACAATAGTTGTAACTGGGCTCCCGCCACAATAGAAAGCGTTGACCTTACAATGGTTGTCGCTACAATAGTTCTGAGCAATGGGGCCCAGGATGAAGAAAGCTAAAGCAGGATCCAGGACAGATTCGAACATTCCTGAGGATTCGAGATATGACCTGATCTCGAGATAATCAAATCCATATTAGAGATAAATCATGGTCAATGTGCATATATTGCTATATCAAAACACCTTGACTTGCCATACCGTCCCATATCCCTATTTATGTTTGCGTGTTTGGTTGAAAATTGAATTTGTACATTTCATTCAAAATCTTTACATGTCGCCGAAAATCCGTCAAGAATGTTTACTGTATTTCAGATCTACATTTGTTTTGTATTTATTTAATATTTAATGCTTCTGTAGCATGTATAAATATGTATAACATAAAACCATCAAATTTATTTCCAATTTTTCAAAAAAAGCTAGAATTGTTTCTAGACTTTAGCCTATTACAATTTTTCAAAAAAAGCTAGCATTGTTTCTAGACTTTAGCCTATTATAATAAATGTACATATAACAGTATTTATTTACTTATTTATTTATTATTGCTTAACATCGCTGTGACGATTAATAAGTATGAAACCACCCTATTTATTCTGTCCATACTCCATGTGATAAACTATGTCCTTTGTGTGTGTGTGTGTGTGCGTGTGTGTGGTGTGTGCCTGTGTGTATGTGGAAATGACGTGCTTGTATTGTACCGGTATATTTATGTAAGAATGGCTATTAGTTTCAATTTAGGATTTGTGAATTGGTTTGTTGTGTTATAAATTCACCTCTTTTTCTCTTGAAGATGTAGAGACTCTCATTATCTGTCTTATAGATTTACTTATGTCCTAGTTCCACATATCTAACTTAAATTTACCTCGATTCTAGATGGAAATTGTAAGTAGACTGTAAATTGCTAAAAAATATTCTTGCATAGAACAGAACCTATACACAGATATATGAAAACACTTTGTAGCGGTACCATTGTTGTTGGTGATTATTTACTGCTTAAAATCGCTACAAGAATCTTTTAGCTCAGTATCAATAGTCTTCAATTACATTATTTGGTCATAATAAGATATTAATAATATTAAAATGTACATCCCTACCTGTAATAAATATATACCTATTTCTATGCAGGTAGTCTGTGTTTGCAGATGTTCGGTAGACGCTGCGTTTGCAGATAGGGAAGTTATTTGTTCCTCTGTATATGATGTAAATATCCTTGTCAATAAACTTGTAAATAAATACGAACCAAAATCTTTTTGTTTAAGTTGTTTCAAGGACTATTGCAAGGTATTCAACGACTCGGATAACTCAAAGATGACCATATTTGGGTTGGAACCTGCTCAGGGATTCCAACAGGAAACTCTAAGCTGGCTTATAGATTTGTCACATCCTCCGCATTCTGTTCAATTCCATTTATATATAGTAAGAGCAAAATACATTTTCATGTAAAATTATTATTTTATTCAACAAAAATATGTCAAAACAGGGTGTAAATTTTCAACGAATATTGCAACATCATTTCAACAATAATAGTACATAATTACTAATGATGGTATAAATATATCATTTGGAATAAATTTAAATACAGTAAACCTCACATATAACAGCTTCACATAAACTGGACACTCGCCTATAACATACTGACTATAACGTCCCGGTGCTGTCTAACGTCTACTGTATAAGCAAGGTCTACTGTATAAGCTTTCATGATTCGCATATATAATGAGGAGAATTTGGGGGAAATTTTTTTATAACAGATAGTTTAATGATTAGGATTAATTCCTATTTCAAGAACACCTTTAGGAATGATATACCGTATTCGACGTATTAAACGCCCTGCTGCAATAAACTCCCCCCTTAAATTAAATAATACCAATATTTCATATTTAATAAATTCTTCCATTTGCATTTTTGTAAAGGGATTTAATGCTGGAATTACCTCCCTTTGGGAAATTCTTTCTAACGATTGTACTGTTTGTGGATCCAAGAAGTTTTTCTGATATAAATAGCAGGATAATGTCTATAGGAGCACCACAAATAATTTCAAATTCATTCATTCTCAAAATATTTTCATAAAATCCTGGTTATATCGGTCACACAGGTCACTTTCCAAATAACAATTCTAACACTACTAAAGTCACAACTTGCAATATACATGAATAGGTTGTTATGATTGTCGTAACACTACGATTGTTCTGTGGAACATGTCCATAATTGAGACCTTGCATGGAACAATCGTTTGGGTGGCAGAAAATGGTTTGGGTGGCAGAACAACAATCTGATGACATGAGCAACGGCGGAAAATCCCATTGTCTTGCCACCCACGATGCTATGTGATGTATTGAGTGACGTCACATGCAAGGTCTCAATTGTCACAATTTCATGATAGAATCAGGAAATTGTCATAAGAGCATTGAGCACACATTTGGGACAGGCCAAGGGAAGTAACCCCTGCCTGCTGTAATACTGTTTTAGCGCAGTAGCACTGTACGGAAGTTTGTTCGGCCCTGCGGTGAGCTCGTTCTCCAAACTAGGGAGGAGCTCATCGACAAACTTCTTCTGCGTGAAGTGATGGCCGCAGGTGAAGAGGACGGTCGCCTGTGACAGCGGAGCAGTGGCGCCATCTATAACAGTCAGAGCACGCTCAGTGTGAGTGAGTGAATGAGTGAGTGAGTGAGTGAGTGAGTGAGTGAGTGAGTGAGTGAGTGAGTGAGTGAGTGAGTGAGTGAATATGGAGTTTAATGTCGCTGCAGGAATCTTTCACCCATTTGCGACGACTCTCAGAGTGAAGATGAACCACTATCTATGTAGCTGTGTTCTATCATCTATGTACTAGCATAGACAACTATCAGGTCTAAAGATTAACCAGTTATCTTTTCATTTTGGGTATTTAATTGGGATTTAGAGCTACTTTCAAGATTCTTTCACTTATATCAAAACTTATTCTAACCGATTGTCAAAACTATTAGATCAGCAACACTACATAAAGTCTTCATCAAAATTATCTTATTACTCTAATGTCTCTTAGCAATATACCAACATTATCAGGAGTAGACATATGTAGTAAATGATACAATATTGTACATTGTAATATTGATATTTATTAACTATGTTAACTATTCTGTCTTATTTTCGCTAACAGTAACAGATAAAACTAAATATTGATATAGATAAGAAATTATTATTGACGAATATCTCCGCAGATTTTACTTCAAAATTCTTTGAATGTCCTTCAGCAACAACAATAAAATCTGTATTACATTGAAAAATCACAAAATTTAAAAAACTGCAACTTCTTTTCACAAAATTAGTAGAATACGAAATGTTACCTGTTCGTGTTCTCTCGCTGTCCGTGTGTCCGTTCATCTGTTCCCCCACCTGTACATCCAGACTATCCATCTCGTGTCTGGTCAGAAATATGTGACTGCGAGAGTCGGAATGTTTCTGCAGGTTCTGCACAATGTCCTCCCACAGTCTGTCGTAGGGTATCAGCTTGTCACTAGGCAGGATGTCAACTTTGACCCGAGTTCCATTCAACCCACCATCATCAGCCTTCCTCCCATCCTCTGATATGTCCTTGTGTACTGAATGTGCATCTATTGCCCGACTGCCATCTCTTGCTGCTGAGTTATCTCCCTTGGTGTCCTTGTCCTCTGGACAGGAAGTGAGGCCATCAGTGCAGGTGTGAAGCAGACGGCTCCAGCCCTTGTCCAGGAAGTCCGGGTTCCCGGCAGACGCAGACAGGACGCAGTTCAGCAGCTTCAGACAGAAGTTTGTGGAGAACCTCTTTAGGAACTCTGTAGAAGGACCGATCTGTCTGGCTGATGGTGGCTCATCTGGAGTTGTCTCCCCATAGTCACATCTTTAAGAGAAGATTGGTAGAAAACTACATATTAGATACATACATATTGCTGGGTCCTATTCCAAAGAATGATCTTAGCCTATAAAAATAAATTGTGAATCCTACACATGTGCAGTGCAATAAGCTTATTAAAGGAGTCTCTGGAAAGGGTCCCAGACTTGCTCTACAGGGTATCATTTCACAGAGCTCTCTTAGTCGCTAAGAGACCATAGCACTCTCTTAGCAATGTATTAGCTATCGGCAAAGAGAGTGCTGTGGTCTCTTAGCGTCTAAGAGAGCTCTGTGAAACGATACTCAGGTTGTGCTTGGATGTTGGAATGGAAACCCCAGGGTCAGAGATTACCGTGGAAGATCTCCAGGGGCTCTATTCTAATGTTCTGTCACATGTCTAGTACATACATGTGCTGTTCTTTAAAATGGAGTGAGCAAGCACAGCACAGTACAAAGTACATGTTGGATTGTGTACTGTGCCGTCTGACACCGAGAACACTGTTCGGTGTTGCTCCTTTGTACCCGCACATGGCTCGGACAGAAAGTACAGACAGAACAGCTAGAAAGGAGCACTACCCAGATGACCTACCTGAACAGAATGAGACTGAGCGGTGACGCGAGCGCCGACAGATGTAACAGGAAGATGGTCTCCAGTTCCTTCACAGACAACTGGTGTCTCTCCCAGTACTCCAACATCTGGAACATCCAGCAGAGATACAGCAGATGGTAGAGGAGGTGTGCAGGTGTAGCAGATGTATAGGAGGTGTAGCAGGAGGTACATGGCACAGAGATACAACAGGAACTAAAGTCCATGAGCTAAACCATGAATGGATGGATTAAATAATAGCAGTAACATAAGGTGAATAGCAGGATGCCGATAATGAGAACTTGCTGGAGGCATTGTAGGAAGAATTGGACGGATAGCAGGCGTGATCAAGGACTCTCCCACTCCACGAGATGAGATAAACATTGTATTCGAGAAAACAGCTTGAATGTTCTATTTATTACATAAGTGCAGTGAAATATACATAACTTTCAGTATTTAGTCGGGTATAAAGGTGTGATTTCATTAATACGCCTGCGGTCCGGCTCCGGCGGGTGCGTCTAGTTTACTATCCGCGCCGTACACCAGCCATATGCATGCGACTCGGCATGCGGCTCCGCACGTGAATCGCTTTAATGGAAACACTTGTAGTGAAATGAGTTGGGTCCGATTGTAAACTAGATTCACCCGTGCCGGAGCCGGACCGCAGCCGTATTAATGGAATCACACCTTTAGTTCATCTAAGAACGGGTCAGCCTACTTCCAGTCTCATTAAAATGAGATCCGAAACTAACGCTCAAACAGATATATATGACACTCGCTTCGTAAACGGTCTCAG
>JAUTBV010000014.1:0-14237 GCA_032361325.1 Lepetodrilus fucensis | reverse complement strand
AGTTATAAGCCCAGTGCCCTATTACCGACAGTTGAATTAGTTGGGCCCCCTGGGCCTATGACCCGCGATATACGGTAATATTTAATACTGATGGAATTAAATTGAAATTCCTTTAATAACAGCCAGTTCCGACTAACATAATTGCATTATTCTTATAATAATCTCTGTATCAACATACTACTATTATATGCATGTTGAGTGCCAGTAAGTTTAGCAATGTGTTGTGGTCCATGTTTCAGCCCGCCAATACCATTCCTCCTCCTGGGTCACAAGGGTTTCAAGGTCAGCCACAAACAGGCCCTCAGCCAGGGTTTCAGCAGGGCGATCCCTCAGGCTTTCACAAAGGAGGTCCCCAGGGATTTCAACAACCGTCTCAGCCGGGTCCGGGCTTTCAACAACCAGGTCAGCCGGGTCCGGGCTTTCAACAACCATCTCAGCCGGGTCCGGGCTTTCAACAACCAGGTCAGCCGGGACCAGGCTTTCAACAACCGGGTCAGCCTGGACCAGGCTTTCAACAACCGGGTCAGCCTGGACCAGGCTTTCAACAACCGGGTCAGCCGGGAGGGACCCGAGCCCCACAACCCCCTGTTTCTCATGCTGGCTATGGGAGTAGACCCCAACAACCTGCCCCTGGGTACAACCAGTCCCAAGGGGGTCAATATGTGTCACCAGCAGGAAGTCAGCAGAATAGACCAGTTGGATACAATACACCAAATCCTTTATCAGACTTCAATAATATGAATGTCAATGTAAGCAAGCTTTCATAATCTCATAGGGTACCTCTGAAAGTATAAAGAAGCATACAGCTAGACAATTTTGTGCAATATTTTGTGCAATTTTGTGCAATATATTGTTTGAGAATTGTTATGTCAATGATACTTGAAATTCAGAAATAAGAATTAGGATGTTTGTGTTTGTCTTGTTTTAGTTCTGGCTACGATTAACACTGAACCTGAAAACAGTGGAATTAATTCTTTCAGAATAAACAATATAACTTTTCATCACAACAAATCACTACAAATATGCATGGTCATAAGTGAAGGCATTGACGTTATTTCTTAATATTTGCTGTGTCCATAATGAATACATTCAAGTAGTTGTAGCCCTGACGCCTGTTCCACAGAATGAGTAGCGCTATGTGAGTCTCGTTGCAAATGGTGAAAGATTCCTGCAGCGACGTTAAACACCATAATCACTTACTCTCGTAGCATTGCGATTGTTCTGTGGAATGTGTCCCTGACTACTAGAGACGTCCAGATGTCAGTGTCCATCTTGTTATGTTCCAGGACTCCAGCACGCGCTTCCTCAACCTGCTCCAGGAGCGACACCTCATCCCCTCGGACGGCCTGGAGACCGCCAAACCAAACCTGCAGTACGACTTCAAGAAGGCCAACTGCAACCCAGAGTAAGTACTCACCACTGTATTAGTGTGATTCCCGCTGCGATGTAAAACAACAACTCAATCATTGTATGTGTATGCGTGTGTGCGTACCAGGACACGTGCCTGCATCAATCGTGGTTCATGGAATAATTGTAGCGCTACAAGAGTCGCAACTCCATTACCAGCAACAACATGGATAGTAATAATTTTCTTCCTTATTTCCAGCATCTTTCGTTGCACCCTGAATGCGATACCCCAGACATCGGCCTTGCTGAACAAGGCTCGACTACCACTTGGCATCTTAATACATCCATTCAAGGATTTGTCGGTATGTTCTGAGCTTGTTGATACTGTTGTGGGATCTGCAGTCCTTTCCCTGTTGAGATATTTTGTTTAGAGTTTTGTTTTATTAGCACTGTTCACCTAAACACGTTCCTGTTAGTATGTCCTCGTCTTTCCTGTTTGGTAACAGTTTGTGATTAATATATCTATGAAAACTGCTTCAGTGTGTATACTAGACAATTTTCTATGTTGTCTTGTATGAATGACAAACATACTTTCAGTACTATCCCAAAGAGTGCCTTTATCTGTTGCACATTAAGCTGGTTGCATACTCTGAAAATAGTTGAAGGCATTCTGTGATGGATGCCATTATCTTGAAGTCACATGATCTAAAGAAGGGATTTGATTGGAGCAGCAGCAATTAACCATTTAACCACTCGCAACTCATTATTGTTTAACAACTGTGACAGTCCATGCGGTTTTGTATTGTAGTGCATTGGTAGAACGTTGTTCGGAGCCAAAGGTTTCAAAAAGAAAAAGAAAAACATGCAGACACTTTTATTTGAAGTCATTTTGAATTTTGAAAATGTGAACAATCTGTTTAGATTAATTTTCTAGCCTTGCCAGAGATATGCATAGATATTTTCAGCATGTGCTACCAGCTTTTGATGCTAGTTGTAGCTTGCTGTTGTGAACTCTAGTGATACCAGTGTGTTGATGTGCTGCATGCTCTGTGCTAGCCTGACGTGAGAGTACTGTATGACTGAGTCTTGTGTTGCAGCAGGAAGGTGAAGAGGGTGTAAGTAGACTGTACCTCGCCCTGTCTCGCCCGCACACTCTCATTGCCACTCTCATAGCCATACCATACCTTTACTGTAGGGGGCATTCCACAAAGCATCATTAGCTTATCACATTCTCATATTATTTGCATGCCATTGCATGTTTAAAATTTCAATTTCAATGTTCTGTTTTCAAAAGTATGTAGACCAGTAGTAGGGTCATGATTTCATAGAAGCAATGTTGAAACATTCAAAGAAAACAAATTTATTAGCTAATGTTATATTTTCTATGAGTCCACGATATTATCATGCTAGCTTCATCAGTACCTGCATGTGAACTCAGTTCTACAGATGTTGCAGGTTTCCTCCTGATTTAAATGAAAGTTCCTCTAAGAAAAACCTACTGGAACTGAGATTTTCTGAAATTTGTATCCTATATATTAGCCCATGAAATATATGCTTGGTACTTTCTATTGAAGATTGTCTTGCTTTGTGGCATTCCCATGTAGTGACAGGCTGCAGAATGATTTTGCTTGGATCTCCATTACAATCCCCACCTGTCTGTCCTATCTTTTAATGTTATGCAAACTTATTTCACAACACATGGCATGGACTTTGAATAAGCAGGTATTGTCAGTAAGTGACCATACCAGCAGAAAGTTCAGTTTGTTTGTTTATTTATTTGAATTGAATTGGTGTTTAAAGTCACTTTCTAGATTCTTTCACTAATACCATGACTTGTCAGTTTAGGACAGGAGGAAACCTGTAGAGCTGAATGTTGCAGTAAACCTGCGAGCACCGGCTGGTACTGACAGACCAAGGATGATATCTGCATTACCACTCTACAGACATTGAATCCTATCAATATCGCGTTAGAAATGTAACTTTCGCGAACATTGATACCGGACCCCCCCAAGACAGAATTTGAACTCGGGACCTTTGGCTCCAAAGACGATTCATTCTACCACCCGTCCACGCAAATGTGTGAAAAATGTCCTGCAGCGATGTTAACCTCCATAATCACTCACTGTGAAAACTACTGTTTTCTGCAAAGGATAACAAAACTAAACAACATCTGCATACACTGAAACACCTCCCACTACATAAAAGCTGCAAAGTTCCCCACATATCAGATTTGCATAGTATCTCATGTGTTACATACAATGTCAGAATGCATGTTATATTAGAGATTGAGAACAGAGATTAAAGTCTGGCTGGGGTTATTTTCGGATCTCGCTCTTTCCCATGGAGGCTCGGAGGCCAATGGTTCCGTCGTTCCAGCAGTTGGGTCTGTCGATGGTGGCCTGCCAGATGGAGATCTCCTCGCCACGTGCGTCCATCCACTCCGTCGTCCTCCCAGCAGAAACACCTGCATACGACAACATTGTACTAATAAGGGGAAATCTATATACACATGTATTATTACATGTATTAATGACGTAAATAGTTACACATGTATTAACATAAACTATTACTATAGAGCTCTGATTAATTTAAATCCTTTAATAATCAAAAACAATTCAAAAATAATTAATTTTTAATTCTAAAATTATATTGAGGTTTATACCTGCCTTCAAAATTCTTTCACTTATATCACAGCTTGTAATTTTCTAATTTGAACAGTTATTTTGATGGATGTAACTTTTTATATAATTAGGATGGATGTAACTTTTTATACAAAAATTACTGAATTTGTCAGTGCCAATGGCACAACCAATGGGAGATAGTACTGTTATATCAATAGATCTATGCCACCCAGCCTCAGTATTGAAGAGCAGGCTCCGTTAATACGAAACATTTTGAGTACGATTTCATGCTCATGCTCAAGCTCAAATTTCATATGGGGAATTGTAAACATATATTGTAAACAAATCTTGAGCATGAAATTGTACTTAAAAATGTCTTGCGGCCAGGACTCACCAGTGCCTAGATTGAGTCTAACGCCACCCAGGAAGTCGTTGCTGGTAATTTTATCGTAATCCCAGACAGTCAGCTCCAGGCTGCGGTCCTTTAAGTCTTCGAGGTCAAGGTCCTCGAAAAGGAACACGTGATTCCAGGTAGGATTGCAGTTCCGTTTCACAATCGCCGTCTTTTGCTTGGAACTTTTATGCTTTTCTGGAAGAAGGTATCTGAAACCGGATGTAGGAAATGTTTTTAATTATATATTGTTCTAAATAGGCTTTAGTCAGTTTAACCCTCTCCCTGCAGAATTCGCCACAAGCACTGCTCTTTAGGGCATTTCCGGTTGCCTCCAGCATGGAAAGGGTTAAAGATTATTATGGTCATGTTTTTTTTTTTTACTGAATTTGAGTTTAGATCTGCTTTCAAAATTAGTATGGCAGAATGAAACCTGCAACACCTGTAGGACTGAGAGTTGCAGTAAACCTGCCAGCACTGGCTGGTACTGATGAGACAAGGATCATAAGGCAATTACACGATACAATGAAAATGCTCAGTTCCATATAATATATCGCATAAAGAAAAGTCCTTTTCATAAGAATTACCAGATAGATAGTATATTATCATTCATAAGATGAATGGTATAGTAGACATATAGGTATATTACTGCTGCAGGTAGCTTGTACCCATATACAACGACAGCAGAACAGTCAACAAATACTGGAAATGTAAAACAATTGTTATATATTTTTTAAAGGCATAATATCACAGTTGATAGACCTGTATAATTGGATAAACGAATTTCGATCTGAGACTAATTACGCTTGATTTATTCACCCAAAAGTTGTTATTTCCTGATGTACTCATCCCCCAGCACTCGATAGTTATAAAACAAATCATATTTTATATGAAATAGGGGAACGTTCCGCTATTTATCTAGTCTTTGAAGCATCACTTTCTACAGAAGGATTGTGCGAGCAAACAGAGTTATGTCCCTTTGCATCTATTATAAAGAGCCGTTGGCCGTATTTGATTTAAACCCGACTCTAAGAGTCGCAGAGGGGTTGCAGTGAAGATTTGTAAAACACACAGCGGTGGAAAGCTTTTTGGAAGTACAAACATGATTATACTTTGCAGTTATAGCTAAGAACTGGTCCAAAACAACCATAAATATCTGTGATACATGTATTATGCCTTTAATTTTTTTTATTAAATTTTTTAATTAAAATAAATGGAAAATAAATTCAATTATTGCTTGGAGATCATCATTAAATCCCAGAAACTTACGCCTTGCAGAAGGGGTCGGAATATCCATTAGACCTGACCGCTGTGAGGTTCCGCGCTTCTTTAATCAGCACCTGAAGCTCCCCTTTACCGGACGCCCCTTTTATCTTTTTGGACTTGCCCTTCTTGGACCCATCCTTCCCCTCGATCATGTCAGATGGAACATACTTCATTGACACGATCAGGTCGCCTTTATATGCAACAGGTGCAGCACCGGGAGGTTCCAACTGTTGGAAGAGGGGTGGAAGGTAACAATGATTACTGTTGGAAGAGGGGTGACAGGTAACAATTGAACAATACTTTTTTTTCTCTAAAATCCAATAAATCATACTTCTATTATTATTTCGAAAACCAAAATTCCAAAATTATGTCACTTTACAATAATGGCAGAAATTCTGCTAAACATACCCTATCCTGTAATGGGTACCACTTTGGCGATGCATCTCCGAACTTGTAACAGTCTAGCGGTATCATCACCTCGCCAAGGAAGTCATTTCGGCCGAACCGGTCGTTGTGCCACACCGTTACCCATAATACCCTGTTTTCTACCTCGCTTTTGGAGATCACATACTGGAAACAAATAATAAAATTTGAAGAAAAATAATACATATATATAAATTAATAAATCTGAATGAAGTGAGAAATTCAGGATTGGGAGAATTACCCGACTGAATTTACAAAGGGAGGTAACACTAACAAGACATGGTTTGCTCACCCGAAGCATTTCATCGAAAGTCGGATTGAGAGTATGCTTCTTGATTTTTGTTTTTCTTTTGCCATTTCTCGTTTTGTCTGGGAGCAGGTAGGTTTTCACGTAACTGAAATGAAAAATACATTGCCTAGATAAATTAACTAAATTGTAATATGTTTTTTTAAGTGTATTTGTGGTAACAAAAAGAAGTCATTAATACCAATTTTAGCATGCTTTAGAATATGTATTTTGTCACATTATAAATATTACACTATTATTATTATTATTATTATCATCATTATCATTATCAATAATTATACATGCATATAAATGTATTTCCATGGAAAGACAGAAGCATAGGCCTACTTGGGGCAGTTACGCTAGTTTAGCCAGGAAGTGTCATTGCACATGTCTAGTTACCGGTATTGCTAGACAAGCTTTCGTGCTTAGTGCGCATGTTCGTGACATCACCCTAGCCTTGCTTTCGCAACTTTGCGCGAACTCTAGCATTGCTCTAGCTGGAGAAACTCACGGGTCTGAACGGTTCCGCTTGGTGTCCACAGGAGCCACGTCTTTGCACTGCTTGACGTATATCTCCAGTGCCCCGGTCTTGTAGTTGTAATCCAGACCATACAGGATCTCCCCGGTCACCGGGATCCGGCCGTAGTTGATCTCCCCGGCATTGCTGTACACACTGTAGAGGCTCTCCCGGCTGTCCTGTGTATCACACATGTCACATCACTGATCACACCATATGCCATACAATCACACATTTAAACACAAAATTTAATTATTTATTTTTTATTTGTTCAATATTCTCAGTCTAGTAATGGCTACGAGTATACCCTAGAGGGAAGAGACATGCTTGTGCCTAATATTTTACATTCAGGTATTCAATGTTTACTGGGAATGTGTACTGGGAATGTGTCTGAATGCTACTAAACCTTGTTACATAATGACTGGAAAATTGAAATATTGGTACAAATTAGGGGTGTAACGATGGATCGAACTATCGATAGATCGCGATAGTGAGTGGTCCGATAGGAATACATCGATAGTAATTTAAACTATCGATTATTTCCATCGATAGTACCATCAACTATCGATAGTTTCGATAGTGTACTATTTTTAAATGCTAAGACCCTCACAAAGTTTAATAGAAATGGGCTTATTAGAGAAATGTTTGTTTAACAAGATTTTGATTTGAGGATTAAATTGAATGATAACAATGGACTATTGTCTTGCATTCTATTAATTAAATACCAGTTATATGTACATTAGCCACTATATTACTAATAATTAGCCATCTTTAAAAGACTTATTTTAAAAAACAAACTATCGCAAATAGTATCGCAATAGTAGGACAACCATTGCAATACTATCGCAATAGTGTTTTCAACTATCGTAATACTATTGCAATACTAGTAGTACAATTGGCCTCAATAGTCACCCCTAGTACAAATGTACCATGATAATAATTTTTATTTTATATAGCTTCAATAATAATTATTTTTCAATAATGGTGATTTCATATATTATATTCCATATGGCTTGTTATTAACTACCAATAATATTTTACATGTACAAAATTCAATGAAATCAATATTCAGGATGTACATATATATCAAAATATATGTTAAAATGTATGTTAAAATTTGTTAAAATCTGATTCATGGAATTGAATCAGTTTACACTGTAGAAATTAAGGAACGTAATGTTAATACTCAGTTATTCCAGTATTACATTTTAATGCAATTATTACAAGAATAATAAATATAAGAGCAACATAATAAACAATGTCTTTACGGTAACATAAACAAATAACATATCCTAATCTTAACAAAAGCTGAGAACAAATTTGAAAATAAAAATAACCTTCACCATCTGAAAATAAATATCCTAGACATGTTAAAGACTTTGATATTAGTAGAGATATTGTTAGTGTTATATCTGTGCACGCCATTGTAGACCTAGTCTAGTCTATGCAGAGTGATGTGTATTTGCCTAGGTAAGGTGCTATATTGTAGGAAATGGTGAACATTGGGGAACAACTAATCTGAGGTAGATGACTCTTTCAGGAATGTTAAAACAATCCAAATATACTTATTTATGAGTGATTATGGAGTTTAACGTAGCTGCAGGAATCTTTCACCCATTTGCGACAAAATCATTTATGAAAGGCCCTGTAATGTTATCATCTGAAAGTGTCAAATACCAACTGATACAGAAGGAACATCGAAGACAACACTGAGGCTGATGTCACAGTGACCTGTAGACCTAATGTCGTAGTGACCTGTAGACCTAATGTCACAGTAACCTACATAGTTAATGCCACAGTGACCTGTAGACCTAATGTCATATTGACCTGCAGACCTAATGTCATCACGACCTGTAGACCTGGGTATTGTTTCACAGTGCTCTCTTAGCCGCTAAGGGACCATAGCACTCTCTTAGCAATGTATTAGCTTTCAGCAAAGATATATTAGTGGCTAAGAGAGCTCTGTGAAATGATACCCAAATGTCATCATGACCTGCATACCCAATGTCATCAAGGGTTGCAGAGTTGCTCTTCTACAATGATTTACAACATAAATGTCTGATTAACCATGTTAATTGAATTGGTTAATTGTTAATTCTGTATTTGTTAGTTTTAACCTAAAATATAATTATTACCTATAGTGTTAGTTTGCTTAGAAATTATTGAATTATAATTATTTCACAAACATGCAAGTTATGATGAGGTGTTTGTGTGTATATTTTAGAATGAATCTAATTTGTTTATAAGTCATACCCAATTATTTTAAGTTACATAAACCAATTAGCCCCAAATTATGTTTTTTGGTAACCAATTGCACCATATAAATTTAAAACAAAATATATCTCATGCAATTAACTGAACAACATCTAGTAACAAAATGAGTTCCTTGAGTTAACACCCTATATCACCCCAAAGAATTGACCAACCAGTAACGTGCAATTATATTCCTCAATAAAGAAACACTTGTACACAATATTCCAAACACCACTTTTAGAAGAATTTAATTCTTGTTAATGTTATTTCTCATGCAATAAATCTATGTTAAATTAGTGCAATTTTCCAAACAATAATCTTCCAAATACATGTACCACATTTTCTTATCACCATTTAATTCATATTAACGTTATTTGTCATGCATAAAATTTATGTTAAATTACCGAAGACCAAGCACTGGATCGCTGAAAAGCATTAAACAGTTGGTAGGGAAACATGACCCAAAAGATATAATGCTAATCAGTCAAAATAATTATACAATTTGACGATTATTTGTATTTTCACATTCGTTTCAAAATCTTGATTGTGATTAATTAGTTTGCAAAAGCACAAAAAAACTGCAAGCATTAATCTTTTTCTTCAACAAGTTATGGCAGAACTTACTGCGAGGCTAGACATCAGGTTGCCATGACTACCACGAAAATTGTTGATGGACTTGTGTGATGCCACCAAGTTGTCAATATCATCTTCCTCCTCGTCCTCTCCATCGTGTGACTATGACGTGGATATACACGTAAATGTTTAATGTTTAGTTCTTACATCTCAGTCTTAGACACGCTGTATGTAGTTACACATGTGTATAGCTCTGCCACACACACATCAAGCTCTATCTCTCTCTCTCACACACACACACACACACACACACATACACACACACACACACACACACTAACTCTTTCTCTTTTATTGCTCTCTCTCACACACACACATACAAACACACACACTCATTATCTTTCTCTCTCACACACACACAGACACACACACTCTTTCTCTCTCTCTCTCTCACACACACACATACACACCAACTCTTTCTCTTTTATTTATCTCTCTCTCACACACACACATACACACAAACACACACACTCTTTCTCTCTTGCACACACACAAACACACACTCTTTCTCTCTTGCACACATTTCTCTCTCTTTCTCTCAAACACACATACACATACATTTATTTATTTCTCACACACATTCTCTCTGTGTCTCATACATACAAACACACACTCATTCTCTCTCTTTCTTACACATTTCTCTCAAACACACATACACACACAATTCTCTCTCTCTCGCTCTTTCTCATACATACATATACATTCTCTCTCTTTCTCACACACATTTCTCTCTCTTTCTCTCACACACACACACAAATGAGCATACAAAACACACACACACACACATAATTATCATAACTGTCTCTTACAGACAACTAACATGATTACTTGTTTAGTACTACCTACAGTCGTAAATATTAGAATTTATACAATTCCTAACAAAAACTAAACCACACAATTATACAATACCAGAGTGCTATTTACACCTATTAGATAGTGCAGTACATATCTGCCATTTAGTACAACACTTACGGACACTGTCCAGGCCTACAAGTGCAATATACATACAATAAAAAGTGGGGCACATTTAGACACTGAGCTTTAAGGAGTGACACATACATTGTGAGTGTCACATACATTGAGAGTGTCACATACATTGAGAGTGTCACAGTGTATAGGAGATATATAGATGTGGGGACATATAGCATTGAAAGCATCCGTTGAGATGGAAAGAAAATGAGATATTTATGATTGTCTCCCTTTGACATATAAACTTCTGGCACAAATCAGGCTTGTTACATGTTTAACCCTCTCCCTGCTGGATTAGGCATGTTACCTTCAGCATGGAGAAGGTTAACATAATATACTAGTAATTATAGTAATATAGTATCCTTCACATAGTTAACATAATTATCATATATAATTAATAAATAACTCTAAAAGTATAGGGAATAATGTCAAAGAAAGACAATCAAAATGGCTGAAAGCATATGTGTCTGGGGCAAGCGAACACGTCTAGATTAAAATTTAAAATAACTTTAATAAATTATACTTTATATCCATTTACCATTTAACAATCACTAATATATCTTAAAATTGTCTCATGAATAAGTATTCTGCGAGATATAAAATAAATCGCACTAGCAATATCTTGTAAAAGTTCAAGAATAAATATTCAGTGCTAATAGTCTCACGAGTTGTCATTAGTGTAATCTGCACAATTCTAAGTCAGTTATTCTAAGTATGGTATTCTAATTAGTAACTTCACAATGAATAATGGAAAGGATTGTCACACATGATAATTGAAATAGACGAGTCGTGGGTAAAGCATACCTCCTCAGCAGATGTGGAAGTTAGGACGAGTGATGGTATCGACAGGTGGCTATGTCGCGGTGACCGTGAAGATTTGTGTTCTGGCGTATTTTCTGCGGAAGTTCCAGATATGTGTCCACTGTCTCCTCCGTGACTTTCCGTCTCGTCGAATATTATGTCAGATTTGACCTTGACCTGTGGCGTCAACGCATCTGAAATGTACGTGTTAAATATGTACACATTTGAAAATCATAATTATATCTAGGGTTGTATATTAAATTATGAAGTTTATGTAAATACCTTGAAAATATAACTGGATCCATATGAAATGAACTATCCATAAACATAAACATATTGTATTCAATTCTCAAAAAAAGATATTTATGAAATCATCATCATCATCTCTTAAAAACATATTTTAATAGAAAATACAATTACGTATAAGTAATGCCATGCTACCAAGAGCAGTAGCCAAAACTATTTAATCTTTTATGCCAACGGAATGATTGTATTTAGTATATATGTATACTAGTACATTGTAAGCAGAGCATGGTGTGATGTATAAACAATATTTACATTTACAAAACACCACAAAACATTGAATGAAAACACTCACAATCTAAACTTGAACATGATGAAGCCATGGAACTAGAACAATTCCAAAATGGCTAAATCGTTACTAGTCTACATACGAACAAATGTACATGAACAGGAAATGTTGACGACATGAAACTACACTAAGACAACACCATACAATACCTCATACAGCCAGTGACCTTTACAGTCTAGTAGGAGTATTTATTTAATGATCAGTCTGTTAATTGACTCAATTAGTTACATATTTCCTAATTAAGTGAGTTATGTTAACCTCGATGTGTAGCTAGTAATAATTATGGTGCTCTGCATGGAATGTTTGTGCTTAATTCTAACACAGACTAACATCTAGATTATTTTCCCAATCCTACAAGTTATTCAAAGGACTATGGACATAAATACTCATAGAATTAAATATGCTAGTATCGGTATTCAAAGAATTAATAAAGTGTAAATATTCAAATAATTACTCATGTCTCTTTGGTAATAATAACATTATAATTTAATATAGTTTGGTAATAATAACATGATAATTTAATAGTGTTTGGCAATAATAACATGATAATTTAATATGATTTGCTAATAATAACATAATAATTTAATATGGTTTGGTAATAATAACGTAATAATTTAATATGGTTTGGTAATAATAATGTAATAATCTAATATAGTTTGGTAATAATAGCGTAATAATTTAATATGGTTTGGTAATAATAACGAAATAATTTAATATGGTTTGGTAATAATAACGTAATAATTTAATATGGATTTGTAATAATAACATTATAATTTTAAATGGCTTGGTAATAGTAACATTATAATTTAATATGGTTTACGCACCAAGAAAAACCTCAGTAATAGACCATGCAAGTTTCATGAATTGGAAAATGAATTGAAATCAGTTCATGAATGATCAGAAATATTCCCAGGAAATTAAAATGTGTTTTCGTACACGACTTGAAAAATCCATTAATTAATCAACGGACAAATAATCTGGATGAAATTGTAAGAGATATTTACAGAATTTAATCAATCAAACTGTGTGTTAAAATGACAGCTTGACAGAAAGATATTAGAATAAAAGCCAATTTCTTGTTTGCGATGTTGTCAAAGATGTCTGTCTGAAAAGTACAACAACACTTTGACGATATTGCTTGTGACAAAGATATTTCTCCTCATTAATTTAATTAATAGGAATTGTTTCCTACTAATGTGACAATTTTTTACACTGACAAATGAAAATGTTGATTCATTATTATCATAGACTCAGTGCCCTTTATGCTATAGTAGAAATTTAAGCATTTGACTTTCAAGTAAAACCAGAAATCAGAAATGGTCAAACATGCATATGACTAAACTCTACATAGAATCTGCATCATTCTACTTATACCCCCTTCACATACACAGATGTTTCTTACGAGTCCTTACGGATCGTCAACTCATAGTCAATCACAAGCATCCGTAAATAACTCACTGGTATCCGTAAATAACTCGTCACAACTCACAACAACTCACAGACATCCGTGAAAGGAGGCAACATTTTGACATGTTACGATGGCTTTACGGATTCTTACGAGTTATTACAAGCACTTTACATGTAGTTATGAGTACATTATGAATAGATACGTATACTTTATGTATTCTTACGTATTGTTTACGATTTGGGGAAATTGTAGACAAAAGGTCGTAATAACTCGTAACAACTCTTAAATCGGTCGTAAAAGTGGCCAACTCGTAAGGATCCGTAAGCATCCGTGGATATGTCCAATCCGTAATCTGTAATCTGTGTATGTGAAGGGGGCATTATAATGGGTACTGGCTAAAACGGCAACACGCCAAAACAACGAATGGCTAAAACAGCGAAAATTAGATGAAACAGCGAAATCAATTAGACGATACAGCGAATCACATTGGACAAAACGGCGAATTGAATTGGATGAAACGGCGACATATTATTAATTAAATGTTTCCTCTTCTATTACACCGTACTTATTGTTTATTTAACCTAGAGATACTAGAAAAGAGCGCTGTAAACCCAATTCTCCCATCATTTCCCGGAATCAAACATCCTGAGATCAAAGAACGGTAGTCAGTTTTGTAACAACACTTTGTGGTTGTAAAACTCACCTCACAGGGTAGGCCTATGTTAAC
>JAUTBV010000009.1:4479-19343 GCA_032361325.1 Lepetodrilus fucensis | reverse complement strand
TCTGTATTTGTCTGTGTTTGTCTGTATTTGTCTGTGTTTATCTGTGTTTGTCTGTATTTGTCTGTGTGTGTCTGTGTTTGTATTTGTCTGTCTGTATTTGTCTGTGTTTGTGTATAGCTGTCTGTATTTGTCTGTGTATGTCTGTGTTTCTCTGTGTCTGTGTGTGTGTGTGTGTGTGTGTGTGTGTGTGCATGTCTGTGTTTGTCTGTATTTGTATTTGTGTTTGTCTGTATTTCTCTGTGTCTGTGTGTGTCTTGTGTTTGTCTGTGTGTGTCTGTATTTCTCTGTGTCTGTATTTCTCTGTATTTGCCTGTATTTGTCTGTCTGTATTTGTCTGTGTTTGTCTATATTTGTCTGTATTTGTCTGTGTTTGTCTGTATTTGTCTGTGTTTATCTGTGTTTGTCTGTATTTGTCTGTGTGTGTCTGTGTGTCTGTGTTTGTATTTGTATGTCTGTATTTGTCTGTGTTTGTGTATATTTGTCTGTATTTGTCTGTGTGTGTCTGTATTTCTCTGTGTCTGTGTGTGTGTCTGTGTGTGTCTGTATTTCCCTGTGTCTGTGTGTGTGTGTGTCTGTAGTTGTCTCTGTGTCTCTGTATTTCTGTGTCTGTGTGTGTCTGTGTCTGTGTGTGTGTGTCTGTAGTTGTCTGTGTGTGTCTGTAGTTGTCTGTGTCTGTGTGTGTGTGTTTGTCTGTGTGTGTCTGTATTTCTCTGTGTCTGTGTGTGTGTCTGTATTTCTCTGTGTCTGTGTGTGTGTCTGTATTTCTCTGTGTCTGTGTGTGTGTGTGTGTCTGTGTCTGTGTGTGTCTGTGTGTGTCTGTTGTATTACCTGAGCACACTGGTGAGGACTCCAGAGATGATGTTGGCCTCGGCCTGACTGCAGTTGATGGTGTCCGGGATCACGGCCAGCTTCTCCTTGTTCTTCTCCAGCTTAGAAAACCTCTCACTTAGAGATCTGTCACAAATACAAATGTCAAACTTAAAGATACGGTAATGCAACACCTATAGAACTGAAGTAAAACCGTGAGTTGCAGTAAACCTGTGAGCACTGACTGGTACTGGCAGACCAAGGGCACCTGTCTAACTCTGAGACGCACCTGTCTAACTCTGAGACGTACCTGTCTAACTCTGAGACGTACCTGTCTAACTCTGAGACGTACCTGTAACTCTGAGACGTACCTGTCTAATTCTGAGACTTACCTGTCTAACTCTGAGACGTACCTGTCTAACTCTGAGACGTACCTGTCTAACTCTGAGACTTACCTGTCTAACTCTGAGACGTACCTGTCTAACTCTGAGACGTACCTGTCTATGTAATGTTTCCTGTACTCGTCCTCAAACTTCTCCTGGAAGTCTTTGATGTCGTGGGTCCGCGCCGTCAGACCGAGGTGTAACAGGAAGTTGGGTGGCGGCGTGGGCTTCTCCCACAATTCCTTCTCCTTCCTCTTCCTGTGTCTCTCCTCTGCTTTAATCTCATCGCAGGTCTTCTGTCTGATCGGAGGCAGCGTCTGAAATACGCAGCAAGACATAGTTTATTTCTCGCATTTGTTTTCTAATGGAGGTTTAGAGTCGCTTTCAAGAGTCTTTCAATCATATAAGATTATATCATTGTCAGTTTACTTTAAACAGATTTCATTCAAGACAAAATGGATAGGTTTCACATTATTACAACTTAAATGAGACTTATCAGTCTAGTATAGGAGGCAATGTGCAACATCCATAACACTGAATGTTGCAGTAACCCTGCAAGTACCAGCTGGCACTGACAGTAACAGTGATGATAACTGCCATAGTACAGACACCGCATCCTAACATGATCGTATCAGAAGGGCAACTTTAATGGGATTTGAACCCGGGATCTTTGGCTCTGAACAATATGGCTACTATAGTTTGTAGACACGCACTGAGTATCTGGTGAGTTCTCCCCCATCAGGACTAGGCGTCGCCCGGCATTCTTCTAGAGACTCCAGTAGGGACGTGGAATGCTGGAAAGAAAGACGTACGAGAACTCGAAATGAAAACCCACATTTTATATATATACATCATTGAAATCTACCAAGGAATCCATTTCACAGGAGCAGATTTAGAAAGTTTGACAACTTTCTTTCCAATCCTTTTCTGACAAATAAACTACTTTTAAATCAAATCAATCAAATCTAACATGAAATTCCTTTCACAGGAGCAGATTTAATAAATTGGGCAACTATTGTTTTCTGACAAATATACAATGTTTAAATAAAATCCATTTTATTATCATTTAATATGCAACAATATCTCTGATCACAAGTTAACTGCATGTGTAAATAGGTTATGGACATAGGAAGGTTCAGAACTCACAATTTCAGCGGTGCTAGGCAGACGCTGGTCTGCGTTCAGGTCGTGCTCCGTGATGACAAACTCGTACTTCTGGCGTTCCTTCTCTGCCTCCCACTCCTGTAGATTCTGTCTGTATACACCCATCTTGTACTCATCTGTCACCTGACATAGAGAGAGAGAGAGACATGGTTTCTGGATTCGTTAGTTCGTTTGTCTGGTGCAGCAACAAATAATAGATTGTGTATTTTTCATTTTCATGTTAAAATCTTACTCCTAGAAATCCATTTCATTATCATTTACAATAATAAATAATAAATTATAAATGTGAAAAGTTACGTTTTTTTATCTGTATGTGTAAATGTCTGTAATTAATTTCCGTCAAATGCGTATAATTCATTCCTGTTAAAAAGTAAATTTTAACATTTGTGCATACTTTTCATCCAGATAATTTAAGTGTTTTACAGTAATTGTACTCAATCTTTTCTTATACTCTGTTACAATTAACACTCTCTCTGCTGGATTGGGCACAGACACTGTTATTTAGGGCATCTCTGGTTGCCTCCATCATGGAGAAGGTTAAGTTACCTCACAGACGAGATCCAGGTCGTAGAATGACGGTACTCCAATTGCCAGGAATGTGACACGACACATCTTGGACTCGCCCGGACCCAGCTTGCCATTTACCGGGGCAATAGCCAAACACTGTGAACACAGGAATACAGAGTAACGTCATGCTAGAATCCATCCATACAAACATTCATAGTTATTGGATACCCTTCTTAACAGATCCTCTAACCCGATAAACATAAATACAATAACGGAAAATTGGGATAAATACTGTAAATCATGAAATGAATGCGTCACTAATTTAATGCGACCTCTAGATTTTAGACATAAATGCGACACCAATAAAATGCGAACGGCCATGTCTCCATACCTGTTTTCCGCATTTTTCGCATTAATATTCTGCTCGCATTCATTTCATGATTTACAGTAGTATAAATAGCATAGAAATTAAAAATATATTAGAATAAGATGCAGTTATCATCCTTGGTCCGTCAGTACCAGCTGGTGCTTGCAGGTTTACTGCAACATTCAGTTGCGAGTTTCCTCCTGCCCTAAACTCACAAGCTGTGAAATAAGTGAACGAATCTTGAAAGCGGTTATAAACCCCAATTAAAAATAATTAAGAAAATAAAAATTAAAATACAGCATGTACATGTAGCTGTTAGAACAAGACAAAAATATGTTTTTGCTGCCAGTATAATACAGGATAAAAAAAAACACACAATAGTATATGAAGTAACAGTGTTCGAATTTTAAGGGGGTCCGGGGATCATTTAGCAATCTGCAATGTTTAAGGTATCTGAACACCATAACAGTAGGCCTATGGAAGATGACCCCCTTATTCTTTTCTGAATTTCGAACACTGCAGAGTATATAAAGTAGGTTACCTTGCTGTCGGCGTGGGTTGTGACATGCCAGGCGAAGGACACGGATCTCTCCTGGGATCTGTTCATGACAACCACCATCTGTCTGGCTCGACTGTACAGCGGCATATTGTTGAAGGAGATGCGTTCTCTGGACAGATACACCAGCTGTAGGAGCAAGCACAGGCTATACACAACAGAACAGTCATTCTACCGATACATACAATTCCTTATTAACCCACTCCCTGATGGATTAGATACTCTCACACTTGATGCATTCTTCCTGCTGGATTAGCAGGAAGGTACAGCTTTTTAGGACACCTCCAGCATGGAGAGGGTTAAGCAGGTCATCACGTATTGCTGGAATATTTCCACTGACAAAATTCACTAATTCAATTAAGGATTGACTGTCATTTTGTTTACGTTCATCCAGGTAGAAACGTAAATACCGATGTGCAAACTGTATGAATCCGCGAAGCGTTTCATACAATAATTTGCATATCGGTTTTTACGTTCATTTAAGGATTGACTGTCATTTTGTTTACATTCATCGAGGTATGAACATAAAAAAACGGATGTGCAAACTGTATGAATCTGCGTTATTTATTTATAGCTCGATGAACATAAAAAGAATGACAGTCAATCCTTATAAATAAATTACGTAACAAATTGGTGGAGATTACATTCATTTGTCTGAAATAACAAAAGTGTGTGCAGCGCAATAATATTTTATATTGACATAAGACGCGACCAGTAAACTGTCAATCAAGCACCTGTGGCCTAAGAATATTTAGTTCATCGAAGTATGAACGCAAAGTTTTGGGGTCACGTGAACCAATCAGATTGTCGGATTGACAATATATTTATTTATTCAATGTTGAACAGATATCCAGTTATACTTGGGGCGTAAAACTCTGGTATTTTCTATTGTGGAAACATGCATACTGCATACTATAGTTGACCCAGGGTATTTGACGGCGGTTAAGTGTAGTCATAATGGCCTGTGTTTCGAGGATGGCATATTGCATACTACAGTTGCATAGACTAACTGACCTGTCCTGGGATGGACACACTCTGGACACTTGGCACTCCGGTAATATCCTGCTGGTCATTCAACGGCATAGTCTCTCCCATCGCTCGTCCGTCGTAGCCCACGCCTGTGAACGTGATGATCGCTGTGTCGCCCATGTGTACGTACACCGGCACGTCAATCTGAAACATTGTAGAAAGACTCAATAAAATAGTTCCTCCAAAAAAAGCACTGGTTAAGTAGACACAAGATTCATTTTAAATTTGATAATATAAACTGGTCAAACGTCCAAATTGATCGACAGCTGGCGATATACTATTGTGATATCACATGAACACATCATGATGCAGAAATCGGTCGTAGTAACCATTGCAAATGTCACTAGCAGCCGCATTATAATGTTCATGATATATGGTCTACTGATATTTTCATGGTTTATGTTCACTGGGATATTTTTATCAAAACCTACAGATTCATTTTCAAACCATGCCATATGAATTGTCATTAACCATAACTTTGATTAGCAAGTATCTAATGCTATATCTCTGATTAGGTGTCAACGGAAGCCTGTCAACGGAAATGACTCAGACGAGACTTACAGTCCCTATTCTGTACAGGCCCTGTGAGCTATTGACTGACTCACCATGTAGGTCTTGGCCTCCAAGGGAGAGAACCTCCACTCCAGACCCACAGAGCTCCCAGGAGGAATCTCTCCGATAGGGTTCAGACACTCGAAGATCGGCTGGTCAAAGTTCTCCTGTAATGGAAAAACGCTATGGGGTAAGTGCTTCACTCCATATGAATACTATTGTATGTCATGTTGTTTGTTGAAAATCTGCTGGTCAAAGTTCTGTAATGTACAAAATTAGTCTACAGGCTATGGGTCATAACTGACCAGTTCAAGAAACATAAAAATTTACAAAGTAGGATAGCAGAGCTAGAGTACTGACCTGTCGAAGGAGGTCAAGAGGTGTGAGGTCAAACTGGTACTTGACAGGAACAGCGCCTCCATTATACAGCTCATACATCTGAAACAAACATAAGAACAATACTGGAATACATGCTTATGTTTCTGTTTTGAAAATAAACAAGTGAAATTCCAAAAGGTTATGAAACCCTCACAGGTGTCACTGTGTCACAACATTGGGAGGAATCAGAAATTCCTTACGACAGTGCAAGATCTGATGACTGCGTAACCCAGGACTGCACCGATCCTGGGATTCAAACCCATGTTGCTGGATTGCGAGTCCAATGCTCAGGCATGGCAATAGAAAATTATGATTTCATCAGAAAACAATTAAATCAACCCCTGGACAATAAAGTCTGTGGATTTCCACGGAAGAGCCAAATGGGTATAACCCCGGCCAGTAGGAGCATCTTCTATCACACAGCTACAAATGGAATAGCAATGCATAGTAAAGTGGTACCTGTATCGGGCTGTTCTTTTCTCCAACAGGGACCGGGGTGAACATGTGTTTGTTGGACGGGAAGTGAATGTATCGTCTTTCTGGCTCCACTGTCACTCCGATGAAGTTCAACTGCAATTAGGAAATCAAACATCAGACCTCAAGATTATGAAACCTTTTTGAGCATAAACTCATGTTCAACTCAATGTTTTGTTAAAAAAATCATCAAATATAATTTGAGATTGAGCAAAAGGTTTCTTAATATCAGGGCCAGAACATATTCATATTAGGTAATAATGAGCATCCATATATTTATTCATTTTATCATTATTAATATCCTCCTCTATACATTTAACTATACTATAGTCTATAGTTTTGTTCAGAGGACAGCACAGAAACTGTCAGCAGCTATCCCCAACTCAGTGCATGAACTCACCAGGAGTTCTCTCCCCTTGGACAGTTTCAGGAGAACTGGCAGACGGTCAGTGCCGGACATGGTGTGTCTGTAGGTGAAGGTCACTGTCTGCGTGTCGCCTGGCGATAGTTTTCCACGTTTGGGTTCAATACTGAAGAGTTTGTTGTCCATCACCTTCATCTGGAAAGAAAAAGATAATCCATAAAGTTCGGATTTTTAAATTGTAGCCATATTAATTATTTCAAATATGGCCCAGTTAACCCTCTCACTGAAATTTTCTAATTCAGATGGAAGATTTTAATCTAGAGGAGTATGGTTGGATTTGATTGAATGAAATCTGTATATAATAGTGGGAATATTTTACCCATATGCGACGACAGTATGGTTGAAAATTATTAAATCAACTTCAGTCAAAATGGCCGAACAAGCACATGGCGTGAAGGCAGAATCAGCGTACCTCGTGCAGCTCATCCTCGTCAAACTCCCCAGTCTCCGCCCAGTATTCCAACTCCAGGTGAAGATCACTCGGAAACAAGAACGACCTGAAATACACGGAAATATTGAGAGAGGGGGAGAACTCTACAATGACTGGTACATCAGAAATAAACAGGGGGAGATAACTCTTCAATGACAAGTCATCGTGATATCAGCGACATTCTTCTGGGATACCAGGAAAACATTTGAACAGATGTAACCAAAGACTGTGCCGATCTTGGGATTCAAACCCAAGTTGCTGGATTGTGAATCCAACGCTCTACTGACTGAGCCATAGCCATAGCCAAAGGGGTAAGTAACCCTTCTGGCCAAGACCAGGCCCAGAGATTACGAAACTTTTCTGAATACAATTTCATACTCAAAAAAATTACTCAAAAAAGTTTTGTAATCTCAGTGTCAAGCCACAATTTCTCGAAAAACAAACTTGAGTTTGAGATTTTGCTCAGCTGAGATATTCTCCCATTGACTGTAATTTGCTGTAACTTGAGTAAAAACTCAGCTGAGTTTGAGTTTGTACTCGTTACAGCACTGAGTCAATGGGAGAAATCAAGATCAGTATGAGCATCTTACATCACACGGCAACATGATCGCGGACAGACACTCACCACTCTGTGGCCACAGTTCCGGTGTTCTCAAACATCAGGTTCACCACGCACGGCTCGCAGCCCAGAGGAGCGGCACCAAAGTTGAAGTCCATGATGGCGCGCGTGTAGACCGGGGGACGGCGGTTATGGCTGGAAGACAGCGGGCAGAGATTTGAAGAATTGATGGAATTAGTGCTTCACATTGCACCAGAGAATAAATAACACATGCTGTATACATGGTGAGAGGCCTAGGAAAATGTCGTCACAAATGGATGAAAGATTCCCGCAGCAACCTTAAACTCCATATTCACTCACTCACCGAGGACAAACTTTAACACGTCTGTAACAGGTGGCGTTAATTTGCCGATTATTGAATAATTAGATTGAATGCTCATTTGGCATTAGGTCACTGTGGGAATATTTCACCGATACATGACAACTAGACTAAATAATAATTAAGCAGTAAATTGTGTAAATTGACTCAAATGACAAATTTAAAGTACTCAAATGATAAAAAAAAAAAATCATAAAATCTAATTTCTTTTAAAAATGATAAAATGCCAAAGAACGGATAAATAAATACTCGAAATGTTAGATGATGAATAAAACTTGGTCAGTTGGAACCACTTCAATATGCGAGACTTGAAACAACTTCATTTGATGTTTTGCCTACATGTATTCCATAGTTGTTCTGATTGTAGCTACACAATCATACATAGCAGTGCTGTTTGTCAGATTACCTCTGTCGTGTTGAAACATTGTACATGAGCTCCTGCACTGATGGATCCGAGTCCAGACACACGTTCATACTGAAACATGAAACATGAAACATTAATTTCAAGAAAATATAAAATTACATATTTTGGATACAAATTTATTCAAGTTATGCATATGCTTGATTGACAGAATTACTGCCTTTCATCACAGCGGGAATATTTAACTAGTACACAACTCATAAATATTCCATCAATTAAAACCATGGGGTTATTCCACAGAACAATTGTAGCGCTACAAGAGTAAAAACTCTACATTAGCATGGAGTTGCTAAGTAGTTACGACTCTCGTATTGCTACGACTGCTCTGTGAAACTGGGGCCTGTACATTAGCATGGAGTTCCTAATGAGTTACGACTCATAGCTTTACGATTGTTCTATGGAACGCAGGCCATGCTTGTGGTACCTATGAAACAGGACCACTCTGCTGATCCTGGGATTCGAACCCGAGTTGCTGGATTGCAAGTCCAACACTCTACCGATTGCGCCAAAGGGGTAACCCCACTGGCCGAGACCAGTAGGAGCATCTTATATTACACCCGGCTACACTTACTTATCCAGAGAGAACAGGTTCCACAGCTGTTTCTTGCTGATACCGATGGCGCTACCGTAACATCTGGCGTCTGTGACGGCCATGATCGGGAAGACGCCCGTCACCAGGATGTGACACAAGTGGTGCGGCTCAGAAACTGTCACGTGAGCAGCATTGCCTGGAGGGTCAGAGGTCATGGTGAATAATTAATATGGTAACAAATTAATTGGTAAATGTAGATCTCATGGAATTTGGCGATCAATAATCAATACGGTAACAAAATTAATTAATTGGTAATTGTATAATGGAACAAAATTACTTTCTAACTGGTAAGGAATCAAATTAACATGTATCTTAAAACTGAAAACTATCGCTATGATTTATATATTTTTTATTATTTTAAATTGTGTTTCGAGCTTATTTCAAGATTCTTTCACTTATATCACAGAATTGTGGCTTGAGAAATAATATTGTAATGCATGAAAGCTCTCAGCAGTGTGTTATCACTGACCTTCAGGTGTGAGGAGTTTGTAGGAGATGGAGTACTGGTATGTGACGCGACGGAGAGGACGCACTGTGATGCGCACAATCCGTTTAGATCTGGCGGGCAACACGCCATCAATCACCTCCATGTCCAGCCCTGTAGAACATACACACACAAACATACGTCAAACAATGTACAGGTAATCATTCAAACAAATAAAGGTAAGACAAGCATGGCCATATTTTTCTATTGGGACTGAAAGCAGATATGATATATTACATTTTAAATCCACTAACTTTTTTTATTATTATTTTTTTATTTATTTATTTATTTTAAATAAAGTAACTGGTAAAGCATCCAAATGTACTACACACTGACTCATTCAAGCCTTACAGCTGACAAAATATCATTGTGACATCATGTGAAAACATCATGATGCAGGCATTATTCATAACATCCAACGAAAGCATCTCTATTGGAAAGTATTGAGAATTGATTGATTTATCGAAATGTTGCATAATTTTGGTGCAGCAGGAATTATTCACCCATACTCAATGTCAATGACGAAAGGATTAAGAAAGTCAAGAACATATTAAATTGATTGAATTAATGTTTTCTGTCACGGCGGGAATGACATTAAAATCTGCAGTACTGGAATAAAATTATTTATAAAAAAAATAATATCTACAGTATATTTAATTGCAATATTTATTTTAATCAACTATCTAATGTATTCATGGGACGTTTCACCAAATTCGGAAAAAAAATAAAAATAAAAAATAAAAATAATTAAATTAAAAGTCGTAATTTATCAGAGACTGACCCATCTTGTCGTTGTTGATGATCTCCTTAGAGTATGGTCCATCCACATTCTGGTCCACCACCAGACTAAAGTGTAGGCTGCAGATGCTGTTGTTGTAGATGGTGATGTGGTGCGACACCGACATCCCAACAACAATGTCTCCGAAGTCGTAGTATTTTTCCTCCACCTGATAAACAACAAGAAATCTCCACCAATCAGCAGTCAGCTTTACTAGTAAAGCGCGACATAATTTGGAATCTAATATTTTGCCAGCATCCAGTGATTATCGAGTTTAACGTTGCTGTGGGACATTTGTGATGACACAGCTTCCAGATAATGTTTTATTGGTGTTTTGACATCTTCAAAATGTCTAGAATGAGCATCCGAGTGATGCCACTTTGGTATCATTGGACAATTTTTTTTTAAAGGCTTAATTCAAGATAGTCACCATGAAATATATTTTCTCAATACTTCATATGGCAAACTATATGTTTTCATGGTCAGGGAATGCACTGGTACACATAGAATAAATGAAACTATTTTTCAAAGGCCAAATTCAAAATGACCGTCATTAATGAACACATTATCTCCAACCACTTCCAAACTATGTAGAGACTTGATTTTGGCAGCGTCAATGCATTTTTTTTCGTAACTTCACTTCTAGACAATATAGAGACTTGATTTTGGCAGCAAACAAAATGTTTTGATATAGATGACTCTCGTAGCATTATGATAATATTTTTGGGAAAGGGAAGCTAGGGTTATTACCTTCATGTCTCCCAGTGATCCCTCCCCGATGGCTCGCAGTTTGAACTGCTTCTTCTTCCCGCCAGACGACGTCCCACTCTGACCTTTACCCCACACCACCAGACTCGGCTTCATCACATATTTCCTCTCCTCGATCGGCGTGAACGACCAGATCTGACTCTGAGATGACACACAAGGAGTTGAGATGGTCAAAATGTGCATATACATGTATTGTCAAAGCATGCAGAATACATTTTCCAGGAAATTAATATTGTCAAAATACGTTGAATATTTATGTTTGGCTTTACATTTTCTATTAACCCTCTCCATGCTGAAGGCAACCAGAGATGCCATAAAGAGCTGTGTCTGTGCCTAATCCAGCAGGGAAGGGATTAATAATGTTGTCACGTATCGGTGAAAGTATAAAATAATACCTGCGATTCGTTAGGTTGAATGATGCCGAAGTCGGGTTGAACTTTCAACTGCTTGGCATCAGCATGGGTTAATTTCCACTCAAACCTGAAGAGAAAAATAATACACATCCGAATAAGAATCACGACTACAGACTATTTAAATTTAATTAATTTTGCTTATATCAAAAATATGTATTTGAAGAACACAGATTTATATTTTTATCAATTCTTCAATAAATCCAGACCTTTATCAAGATGATTATGAAATGTTTTTGAGTATGATTGCATTCTCACAAATCCCTTCATAACATTTTAGCTCAAGTACGAAATCATACTCAAAAAGCTTCATAATTTTGTGGCATAAATTTGACAAGAAGTGTGACATATAGAGAATCTCTACCGAGTGTCTTTTGATGTCAATGTTATCCTACGAGTTGATAAAAGTAACTAAAATCTGAGGCTTTGCCAAGGATTTTGGTTACTTTTATCGACGAGTAGGATAGCATTGATATCAAAAGACACTCGGTTGAGATTCTATTTTTCACCCAATTTTACCCAATCTTACGTCTTTTTAGAAGAAAAACAGCACTTCATTTGTGAAAAGATTTTACTGGGAAATCAATGAACAAGCTAATGGGCTTTTGCACTGTGATGTCATATCATTGTTATGACGGTGGCGACAGTCGGTGGTGATGACATCACAATGGTAGAGTCTTTGGCTACTGGAGGATAACTACAGCATGCAAATTAGTCATTCTTTGAAAAATGTTATCTCCGGGTGAATAACATGTTTCTCCTCTTGATGTTATCTCCAGTGGGAGCCAGTTTTGGGTGATAAATATTATTCTAAATGCAGACTGCCAAGTGTACAGGAAGAGTGTTTCTGGGGCCATGTTCCTGAAGCTATTGAATGCATAACGACATTGTGAAGCCTTTAATACAGGGAAGTTTGATAATCCCGAAAGTCAAAAAATTTCCTTCACAATTTCAAAAACGATGTCATTACGTATACAATAGCTTCGGGGCCATGACCCCTGGAGTTCCGCGGGGATTCCGACCTGAGTGGAATCCTGGAGATGTTCTTGATGGAGTATACCCTCTTGGAGGCAGTTCCGGCACACGTGGGCTGGAAGAACATCACTCCCTCGGAATCCATCAACACTTCCGCTGATTCCGCAGATCCACAAAGCTGTAGAATCTGGAAGCAATAATGGTGGAATTTAGTCTTAGATGAATATATACTTCACTACGTTAAATATAAATTAATATTTATATTTTATTTCCATTGAGAATGCTACGATTGGACATGCAGAAAATGTAGCTTGTTGCCATATACTTGTGTAGACAAATCAAATGTACATAGTTTCAGGTAAAATACGCTTGACCGATTAAATATGTAAACAAACCTTGATTTTAAACTGATGCAATTGTTATGTGTGTCAGTATAATGTACATACCCTGTTGTATTTCTCATTGTCATTCAGCCTGAGTGTCAGAGCATGTCTGTACGTCTTCACGTCTGTCGGAGTACACTTCACAACGAATATCTGAATTCCTCCTTTCAACAAACCTGCAGCTGGCTTGATGGCGAATGTACTAAAAACATAAATATAAACACATATAATAATTGTAATTAATTCTTGCATGAAATTACTAATTCAGAAAATATTGTACAAATATGTCTATACAAATTATGTATGATCATTTCTAGTACAAATTAGAATTATCTCCCCTTTGGCCACCACTTAACTTTATACTTATAATTACTGTATAAAACATACAGTAAGTTTAATACCATAGCTATCACTACCTTCCTTGATCTAGAATTTTGTAAAATATAAAATGACTGGCATCATATAACTACATGATATATTGAGGAGAAAATAAATCATCGCTGACTATGAAAGCACTCACTTGTTTGGGTCTTTCTCCATGTCGTACAGGATGGGTGTGGTGCCAGTGTTGGTCATACACACGGTGCGGTACGTGGACTCCTTGGTGTTCACTGCTGGGAACACCAGCTTGCGGGTGTTCAGGTCGTAGCGGGGCAGGAAGCGTTCATTGTTGGGCATGAATGTGTGTCCTGACAAGAAAGAACTACCATTAGTGAATTAAGCGAAATGTAATGGATCTGAAATCTACTTGGTTTATTACACATTCTTTTCCTTACTTTTTCCTTACTTTACTTTTGTATTTATTGCATAATGTCGCTGCAGGAATCTTTCACCAATATGCTACAAGATTTCCTTATTACATCTTCGTAAGAAGTAGTTTAGTTTCTATATTAGATACATTTTCCGAGAGAAAAAATCCCACTGTAATTAGTTCTCACATGCAGAAGCATATTAGCAAATAAAATGTCAAATAGAATCATGAATTATAATGATTGTTTGTTAAATGATCTTGTGTTCATCTTGCTCTACATTTGTAACAGGGTGAGATATAAGATGCTCCTACTTGTCTTGGTCCGAGAGGTTACCCCTTTGGATAAGTCGGTGAAGTATTTAACTCACAATCCAGCAACTCATGTTCAAATCACAGGATTGACATGGTCGAAAGTCGAAACTGCGCATTTGTCCTATATATTATTATTTCTGAGAGACATGACTTAACATTGTGGTGACGGGCCAAGTGTGGTTAAGTACCTGTACACGTGACGGTGAGACACCAGGGTGGGCAGTGGGAAATGTCCTCCACTAAGCGGTAGTCTCGCAGACTCTTGTAGAACACGAAACATTCCAACTCTGCGCCGTACAACTGGTTAGGAACACCCTGAAATCATACCAAAACAAAATAATTTGTATATGCTTTATCGACAAAGTTAATTTAAAATGATTAACTCTCTCCCAGCTGGAGGCAACCAGAGATGACCTAAAGACCAGTGACTGTAATCTAGCTGGGAGAGGGTTAATTCAACATGATTAAATAAAGCAGAACACATTCATTGAAGTTTGTCAGTGATTATCTACAATACTACAATAGAAAAAAATACAATGTAAATTCAGGAACTCACTGGTTTGAAGGTGACTCTGAAGGAACAGCTCTTGAGTGGAGGAATATCCATCGAAGTCGGGAACACAGAGAAAACATGGTTGGAATCTGTGGATAAGTCGATGTACATTCTTTAAAAATAATAATAATAATAATAATAATGATAACAATTATAATAATACAGTTTACCCTCGATATAACGCGGAAGATGGGGTCCATGACATACCCCATCCCACCCCCGCGTGAGGGAGCCGAGATTGCACTGATAGTTTACATAGATATACAATGCACATGTTTGCACGGATTTTAAAGCAAGGAAAAAGCATATGTTGCCAAGATTGTACATGTTATTGTATCCTATATTCATGTATATCCTATATTCGTAGATACCAAATATTGTATAACGCGGGTATTATAACTCGGGGGGTATGTCATGGACCCTATCTT
>JAUTBV010000008.1:3816-26065 GCA_032361325.1 Lepetodrilus fucensis | reverse complement strand
ACTTTTGGGTGGATAAATCAAGCGTAATTAGTCTCAGATCGAAAGTCGTTTGTCCGATTATACATGTTTATCAACTGTGATATTATGCCTTTAATAGCTTTTCCCCCCAGAAATTAATATACATCACATGAAATTGATTGTATCTGATTAATTTTCTACATGTAAAAAATATACGGTAATTACCCTAATGATTATAACCCTCTAATAGTTCGAACACCTAAATTAATCGTCAATGATATTATATCCTGAAAATAATACAAATACTGTCAAAATGTACTTACAAATTAGATGCAGCGACTTCAAGTACTATAACAACATATGCTTGCGCTGCAGAATTTCCAGGTATATATTAACACTATCAATGACGTAAGTTCGTGATATTGATACGACATTGACACATGTACTTATCGCTCGTAATACCAACAATAAAAGATCGTAATGATAATCTTTCTGTTGACAAACCGTTGATTATCAAATTGAAGGTACCTCCGTTGAAAGACTCTATTGAGATGGTATCACTGAGGGAATTGTCGATATCTTTTCTGATTGACATGATCGGCGGAATGACCTCGCATTATGATGTCAACGATCACTATGTACGATCGCAGGTGATCAATGCGTGAACACATATCTCACGATCATCTTGACAGCTCGAGTGCTCGGCTTTCGAGATATCGGTATCGAAAAACTTGAAATCAACGTAAAACAATGTCTTTAATTGGTGCACGCATGAACGGTGTTGCTATAAATATTTCGGATTCGTTGGATTTAGAATGAACGGTTAAGGCAAAGTTAGTGTCGATTCAATGAGCTGGCAACGCGACAATGGCCAGTATTCGACATGCGACCTTGCTGACGTACTTCAGCAAGTGCGGAATTTGAAACAGGTACGTGAGGAAATATATATCGGTGTTTGGAGTCAATGATGCTTGGATTCCGTGTAAATGAATGAATTGTCTCGTATTGAAACTGAAGCACGATAACCCGACAGAAGAGCCTCGCACAAAGACATGATGGCTCACTGAGTGACATCAGAACAAATTAGAAACCCCTTAGCCAGTGAAAGCCAAGCCTTTTCTACAGCAAGATTCACCCGACAGATACAATTGAAGAAAAAAAGCCAGATAACATCGAAGGGCTTCCGAGATCATCTCTACACCTGCGGAAAAGTAAAGCCGCTATTTCGACAGGCGCCTGGTGCCTGACAAAACGGAACATGAACCTAATGTTAGGACAATTCCCGCCATAGAACAGTCAACCGGACTGCAATTATGGACATTCAGGACTTATCTTGTACTTGCTTATGAGACTGATAGTGTATACTTATCTCATCTAAGGTTTCTGGGTAGTAAATCCAGGGCTACTTCTGGGTGCAATCTAGGGTAAGGAAATATATTCATCTTCGGTTACGTTTTTGGCTGAGATATGTCTTGATGGAAATAAAATTAATGTTAGATTTAGGTCTGAGGTGCAACCCCTCATTGTCATCTGAGGATTATCCTTTATTCTTTTAGTTACTGACATCCTTTATTCAGATATAATTAACCGATTGTCTCACACCAAGATTGACGACATCCGAGTAGTTTGATTTATCTATAATAGGCACACGTGTACAAATTGGTCATATTGGTGTCAGATGTCCTTTGGATCAAGTTCATGCAATACCCAGTTGCTGTGCAAGATATTTTGGATTTGTTTGTGGTACCATGGGCATTAATTGTTGGCCTAATGATAACTTTATTTTTGTACATTATATTTATAGTTTTTATTTTTTTCAGACTTTATTTGACATTATTACATTGGAACAGTGTATGAGCGAAAGATTCATGCTTTGACGTTAAACAACAGAACAGAACTGAACGTTTATTCACTCAGGCTGTTAACTACATCATGTACAAAATTAATAGAAGGTATATCAGTCACTCTATAGTAGTATATCACAATTGCAGATAATACAACTTTTAAATAGTTATTATTTTCGGTATGTATAGGGCCTACATTTTTTTTCAATATCCACGATGCTATACTATAAACATATTGACATGTCTGGTAACAGAGATTCTGTTAGACTAATCAAGAACGCCCAGAACTGACCAAATCGGTTCACAGCTTATGATGCTCGAAGTTAGTGTTTATACCCAATCAAAACATACCGAAATACTGCTGGTCTAACAACTGCCTATGGTTACCCACTAAAGACATCAGATGGATTACCAAAACACCTGCCAGTGCTTTCGATAACGATCAAACACATACAAAAGACAAATTGTTTGGAGACGGTAAACTGATAACCGTTTGATTTGGTTCTAATGACAGAACTGTTTAGGTTATCGGAACATAGCCGTTAGCAAAAATCAGCCTTTTTTCTTCACGTTGCGTTGATGAATCAAAGACCAGATGAATCCTGCCAGAAAGGTAGTCTTAATTAAGATTTTTTTGTTGTATATAAATATACAAAAACACACCTATATGTGACGTGTAGAATACAAGATGGTCATCGATGACACCACAGGAAGTTTATCTTTGACCATATGCTGAGTATTTTGTACAAACATTATTAATGAAAATCCAGCATGATTCAGAGGATTAAGGTGCCACTGGTTAGCTTTATTTTGGATAAATTAGAACAAAATTAAATTCCCCTGAATCCTACCTGACCTTTGGAATTGAGAAAATTAACACAGACAGTTTTGCAAACTATTATGTTTAGACAATTTAGAAAAAAAATTAGCTATCAAATGAAATTAGTCAATGTGATACTGTATCAAGTTTTAAGGAACTGATATGCTATTGCACATTACTATTACTCCTATGGGGCAAGGACATACTGTATTTTACTCACTAAACTTAGACCATTGAATAATCCTTTTTTTTTAAATTGAACTACCGGTATCTGATACTGCTTCATTTCATGTCAATGTGGTAATTCCTGTGAAAATGTTTTCCAATATAGTAGATATCTTGAAGACATTCTTTGCGTTTCCATCTCTTGGAGCAGTATTCATCTAAGCTGTAATAACTTGTAACCTATCCATTTCATCTCAAATAAAATATCTTTAAACTTAAAACTACAAAGCACTTCCTTGAAACTATTTGTAGTCTTTTAAAATGGATTCTAAACTGTCGTTGAGCATGAAATATGCAGATGCGATCTCTTGTTACTTTAAATGAGATGCTTTTCAATCGACAAAGCGTGCTTAAAAGAAAACTCTGAAAAAAGTATGCGCATTGTCATGCATGTCACTGTGAGGAATGCGCCGATGCAATTTACGAGCTTTTCGCATGCAACAATGTAAAAGTGTTGTAATCGAGCAGTAATTGAACAACAATAGAAACGTCTACGTAAGTTACCACTGAAAACATTCACAGTGACAAACATGTACCTGTATCCATGGGCAGATAGCAGCACTCAATAAATGCATTATGTGTTATTATTATTATTATTGTTGTTGTTGTTGTTGTTGTTGTTGTTGTGGTGGTAGTAGTAGTAGTAGTTGTAGTAGTAGTAGTAGTAGTAGTAGTTAGTAGTAGTAGTAGTTAGTAGTAGTAGTAGTAGTAGTAGTTAGTAGTAGTAGTTAGTAGTAGTAGTAGTAGTAGTAGTAGTAGTTGTAGTAGTAGTAGTAGTAGTAGTAGTAGTAGTAGTAGTAGTAGTAGTAGTTAGTAGTAGTAGTTAGTAGTAGTAGTATTTTGTGGGGATGCTTTCTACTGAATATTGGAACTTGGCCTGAGAAATTTGATGCCATTCTTAGTCCAGTATTCACTCGCCCAAAAATGATACTGGTCATTAATTAATTTTGTTCAGTATATAATAATATAATAGTATAGTGTAATGAATATCATAATATATAAAAGAATATTCAGTTAAAAGTTAAACTGAAAGATGCCAAAATGTGGCACCCAGTTCAAGGTATTTGTGCTTGGTATGAGTGGACTGTACACACGACAACCAACTGTGAAGCTTGTCGAACATATGTCCTCAAAAACCCGTACAAGTTTGACACATATGTGGCAGCTAGACGACATGTGCAGGTCAGACACTCAACTGAAGTCAACATGCTTCAGCTCTCTGTTCGACATTCGATGTCAAATAGTAGAATCAAGTATGAAATGTATTCAGATGCTCACTCAAAATCTATTCAGATGCTCATTTGTAGTCTATCGCACAATGCACATCTACCACAACGTGACCATCACAACGTAAAACGGACAAGTTTTGGAGCGAGAATTCGGATGAATGGCTTAAGTCTGAATACAAACAAAAGTTCAGCGGTCTGCTGTGCATGTTTTTATACATGTCAGAAGGGACCATGAGACAGGGTGGGACAATGGGTCCACAAAACACTGTTTTCTGGTTTGTTCATCCCTGTTTGTACTGATGTTCACTGTATTGTTCTGTGATGTTCTCAGGCTCTATTTTTCTCTTATTGTGTTGCCCCTGTCAGCAATTGATATGACTGTTGAGGAACATCAGGAAGACAGCATGTCAAATACAAGGATATCTGATAAGTGAATGTTCCTCATTAAAATATACTGTAAAACACTTATATTTCGCAGACGCAAATTGAGCGCAAATACTAAAATTGACTTATTCACAGGAATTAAACTATGACCATTGCAAAACAAAACAAAATCTTTAAAGCAGCTCTAATTCCCAATATTAACAAATAATAACACAATAAAACAACATGTTTGACATTTTCTCCCATTTTCTCCCACTATCAGCTTACCGTTAATCATATATCCTGAGTCTATACCATCCTATTAGCAATAGGGTTATTCTATTGGGCTGTTGGTAGTGCTGGACATATCCCAATTTGCTAGACAACCCGGGTTTGATTCCTGTTACACTTTCATCCTATATAACCCAATATCCCTCATACTCAGTATCACATCCTCTCATAAACTTAGTATACGGTCATATATACCCCACACTTTATCCCTCTATCTGATATCCCTGTTATATACCCCTTATGTTGGAATCCTGTCTTCACGGCGTACACGCTCTACTTATACCCCACATCGTTCAGCCAATCACACGCCATGGTTCGTCTTACACGCACGCTTGTGGTCATGAACCCTGCCGACCTGAAAACTATTCATGATGTATTTTGGTAAACAATTCTCCGTTTCGAACACAAACAATGCAATCATGGGTCACATTTCGTCTGCCATTTTTCTCAAGAATATTTTCATCAAATCTGCGGGTGTGAATGAAAAAGATTAAGTCTTGGTATTGTCCTCGGGTGCAGTGTTACTGGTGTACGTCTCCCGTGGAGTATGGGGACATCAACAGCATTAGAATTATCTCCCCCTGTTGACACTGGGGTCAAATGCGAAAGAAACCTAAATATTGTGGTAATTTTTTAACGCTTTAATAGGATTTTGGGATTACCCTTAAGCTCTAGGAAGTGGCGATAAACAGTCTCCATAGGAAATCTCTTTGTATTCATAATACGTTCATGGTCTTGACCAAAATCCTTTAAAATAAAGTTGAAAATAGCAAACACAGGCTAATTTACTATAAACGGTCAGTTAACACAACACAATTAAATTTGTGACTTGAAATATAAGGGAGATAACTCAACTCGCTATTCATTTTTACATATTTTAGTCATATGGTATAATAATCTGAAACCACATAGTTGACCAGATTGAAATTAACTCATAACCAACTTCAAACCTTTCATTCATTTAATATCTTAAATGATAACACACTTTTTAATTTGCATAAATAACCCATTGACAATTGTTGTACTTGCACAAGAAATCATCATCATCATCATCACCAATACCACCACCATTATCATTATTATTATTAAGATCATCATTATCATAACTATCACCACATCATCATCATTATCACCACCATTATCATCATCATCAATACCTCTGCCACCATCACTATCACCACCACCACCATCATCATCATCATCATCATCATCATCATCATCACCACCACCACCACTATACCACCACCACCACCATCATCACCACCACCACCACAACCACCACCATCATCATCATCATCATCATCATAACCATCTTCACCATCATCATCATGGGCACCCATCTCAGCATTAGACTTCTACAAGATGCAGTATCAGCAATTACATCTGTAAAGTGACACCCACACCCACACCCACAACCACAACCACCTCCCACACCCATCTCCACCTGTCAGTAACCACAGTGAGCAGAGCAAGATGATAGGCCACAACACAACAATCTCCTTCATTCTGCCTTTTTACTTCTCTGTCAACTTTCAAATTATGTTTAGAAAGAGACTGTCACTAGAGATCCCAACCTATTATGAACAAGGGGGTTCAACAGGGTGATATGCTGTGTCCTTATTCAATTACAGCAAGGTTCAGAAATATTATCAGAAAAAGGCGATCTGAATTTGATATTATTATTTTATGACAGCGTTTATTGTATCCATTCTTATGTCATTCAAAGTCATGCCTATGATGGATAGTGTAGGATGCCTACATTCCAGTAGGCTGTGATGGTATTCATGGACATGGTAGAACAGCAAAATAATAATGGGCAGAAAATGAAAAGCTAATATGAGAGTGTATTTGCACAAGATATAATAGTACACTGCACAACAAGTGACAATATATTGCACAATAAATTATAGTACACTGGAAAGAAATAATAGTATTTTAGAAAGAAATGATAGCTCATTGTACAAGAAACAAGAGTTTATTGCAAAAGCGTTGGCACGCCAGCAAGGTAGGATCACATGTGATAGTTAGGAGGAATAATTACTGCAATAAATTTTCCAAGCTTTATTGCTTCTGAAGTGTTCTGCATTTTTTGCCACTGCATTTCTATGATCTTGTAATTGTACTTGGCCCTCTTCCATAGTAAGATTGGGTATTGCCAGATCAATCCAGCAAGGAGATAAGAAGCAACTGTTGTTGTTGAAAGAACACTGCTAAACTTAAAGGCATATAATCACGATTTGTTGACGTGTTTAATAGTCAAACATATTTTACATGAAAGTATGCACATTTGGTTTGTCTACACAAATGCATTTGGCAACAACCTACATTTTTTTCATGTAACACTGGTTTTTACTATTTTAAATAATTTTTAATGTATTTTTTAAAACTTTTTTTTTATATGTAATTTTTAAAACAACAAAAGTAAAAATAAAAGACACAAACTTACCTAAATCTAAATGAATATGTGTGAGGAGATTCCACCAGAAACTTCTGCCTGGAGATTATGAAATGCTTTGAATATGATTCCATGCTCAAGCTAAACTTTTATATAGGGATTTGTGAACAAAGCTTTGAGTTTATCATGAAGTTGTACTCAAGAAAGTGTTGTCATCTCGGACCTGGACTGGACTCTAAGAGACATCAGTGTCAATCTTTTAACAGACTACCAATTGATATTCCGTTTCATCTCAGAACCATACAACATCACAGTGTCAGTTTTTGACAGACTACCAATTGATATTTTCAAATTTACTTCAGAATCACAAACGCTGATTCTGCACCAATTTGAACTGAATTCATATAAAACTTTCTTTTTATTTAAATGCAATCCAGGGAGCTAAGTATACTTGTCAAGGAGATCCCCAATAGGTTGTCAGCTGGATTCAAGCTCATTTGTCTGAACTACAGAGCTTCTCATTGTTACTGCCTCTGTCGACAAACAACCGCAACATATGCCAGAAGATCGCACTGAAATGCACACAGCCCTCAAAAAATATCCATAAATTGGCAGTGTATATTTTTTTCCCTATGAATCATTCAGAGTTTCATAATCCGAGCATGAAATTAAACCTCGACGACTGTCTTCCGAATGTAAGCAGGGACAGCACCCTCTGTTGGGACCGATCTAAAGCACCACCAGCCTCTTTGTGGCGAATGTTACAATTCACCGATTATGCACAGGGTTGCATTGTGGTGGCTCGTCTATAACTCATAATTTCATACATAACGACACGACACAATGGTCCGTCCTAAATATGAAATAATTACTTACGTTCTCGCTAAGTGTGGGAAGGATGGGCGATAAAATTGAAGGGGGAGACAAAGATGGAAATTTCGCTCGGAAGAATGAATGGAGCTTGGTGTTCATGTGTTGCTACATTTGCTGATCTAACAAGCGTGAAATATTTCTCAGTGGGGAAATAGGCAATTTAGAAATTGTGATGTTAATCCATTATATCATAATAGTATATGATGGCTGGATGATAATTCAATCTGCAGACACTTGCCAAATTCTAACTTCTTCAACCCATTTATTAACAATTATTAATAACAGACTTTTTTTGGTGGTACAATTGGATATTATGGCTTTGTATTACCGTAAGCTTACTAAAAAAACACTTTGATTTTATTACAACTGCAAAACATATTCACTTGACATACATGAAATCATGTTTGTACTTCCAAAAACCTTTCCACCGCTGTTTGGTAGACAAATATCCATTGTAACCCCCTGTAGTCCACTGATAGACAACCTGAATATGGTCGTATTGCTATTTGCTTCATTAAGTCAATGCAAGGGGATATAACTCAGTGGTACGACTTAAACATATAATTCGCACAGGCAACATTGTCTCGAAATTCCTTCATAGTTCAGTTGATGCATTAAAGACAAGATAAATAGCGGAACGTTCCCTATAAAACATAAATATTTTGATAACTATTGAGTATTGGGGACCAAGTACATCAGTAAATAACAACTTTTGGGTGGATAAATCGAGCGTAATTAGTCTCAGATTGAAATTTGTTTTGTCCATTATACAGGTCAATCAACTGTGATATTATGCCTTTAAGCTTACTACAAAAATTATGTTCCATCGTGCTATCCTTTAAGTTCACAATTAATTCAGTAAATTGAATTGTACACAATACATCCTTGTAAATAGTATATTTCAACAACCACGTATTTAACTAAATCTAGTGTAGGCCTGAGCAATATGAGCCTAACCTATTCCCTTCAAAGCATGCAGAACACAAAAGCCTAGAAAAGGGCACTCACTTATAGAAAATCCAATGCCAAAATACAAACCAACTTTAAACTTATTAAAAAAACTTTATTTTTCAACCATGGGTTAAATTTCAATATTTGTAAATGTCATGAATGAAATACACTCAAGTTTACCTTTCTGATATAAAACCAACGAACAATATTTACAGATGAAAAATCTTAACCTTTGAAGTCAAACATAAGTTGATTTCAAAGCAGAATTCTTTTTTTACAATTCATTTAAAATTCAATATTTATCATGCAACAAATCGTTGAGTGCAGTTTGGTGTGCTTCATATCAAAGCACAGCGGTTGAGGTTTGTTATTTGGCTAGAGACTGAAGTTGTCACGTTTTATTTCTTTCATTGGCGGTGGTCCCTGCTAACAGTATTTCCCCTAATTTGATGGGATCCCCTCTCACTGTTGCCTTGGCCTAGCGAGATCACGACATCTGATAGCAGAAAGAGTATAAACTGTTAAACACCTGAGAATAAAACATAGCTTGTTCCACCCAGATGTATATACACTACAATTGCCTCTCCCAAGGTAATCATATTAACACTAAACTTCCTCTGATAACCTGTCTTAAAAGAAAATATCCTTTAACTCTTTCCCTGTTGGAAACGACCGGATATATTCCTACATAGTCCATGCTTATGTGTTAATACAGCAAGGAAAGGGTTAACTTATGCTCACTGTTGGAGGTAAGCAAGGGTGCCCTCTAGGCCAGTGTTTATTGTAAATCCCTGCAGGAATAATCATGATTGCTGTTATACAGGGCATCTACAATTGCCTGGAACAGAACAACAGTTAACAGAGGATTGTTTAAGACGCAGTTTACAGGGCAACTGGTAGTTCTACACCATGACTGTAGAACTGTTTATATTTTTTAATTGCTAAAGGGTACAGGATGTGAAATTTCATAGTCCAAGTGTTGGTTGAGACGATAATTATTATTGTTAATAACCTTTCACATATAGCAATCCACATTGTACAGGAAGTGTTAATATCCTTTAACAAGTACATAGTATAATACAGTAATTGTTGCTGTCAAAAGTTATAAATCATCCTAAAACAAGAATAATTATCAAAATAAATTCCATAGAATAAATACCACAAAATGAATCCTGATTATATATGTCATTGAGATCTGCAATGCAGTTATCATTCTTGATCTGTCAGTACCAGCCAGTACTTGCAGGTGTACTGCAATATTCATCCCTATGGATGTTGCAGGTTTCCTCCTGCCCTAAATTGACAAGCCATGATGAACAAATCTTGAATGTTGCTCTAAATCTCAATTTAAAAAAAAGAAAAAGAAAAAAAAAGAAAAAAACATCACCATGTGTATTATTCTACAGCTTATTACCTGGACAGGTGTAACCCCTGACCTCTGACCCCTGTGAGGCAGGTTTGCTCTCCGCCACAGTACAGAGTTGTTAGGCTGTGATGTATACGGCGGCTTGTCCATGTCTGTGTTGTACTTAGCTACATGTGTTGACACATGGAGCCTGGGGACACCATGGTATGGAGTATGATGTAGGGGGCCCACTGGTCAACGTGTTTTGTCATTGTTGTAAGGGGGCAACTGGTATGTGAGAACAAATGTGGTACCTGTGGTATGATAGACAAGGAAGGATGCAGTGAACAAAAACAAAGGAACAACAAGGGTCTTGACAGAGAATATAGACCTCACATATGACGTACTAATTGGGACCGGCTATTTTTGATGATACCCTTTAATATAGTCAGACAGAACCATATAACAGTTAGAAACATATTCAGACAGAACCCTTTAACACTAACAGAATCAGATATCTCCTTGAGAGTAAGATAGAACCCATTAAGTCATAACCCCATAAATATAGGTGCTAACCATAAATAGTCAGACGGAACCCTATAACAGTCAGACAAAGCATTATAATATTAAGACAGAACCCTTTAACAGAGCCATGCAATCCTTTGAGAGGAAGACATAACCCTATACATGCAGACAGGTGATCTCCTCTAACACTCAGACAGAACCCTATAATATTCAGACAAAACCTTGTATACAAATTCAGACAGAACATGTTAACAGAGCCCAACTACCCTTTGAGAGGAAGACAGAACCATATAATAGTCAGACAAAACCTTATATACAAATTCAGACAGAACATGTTAACAGAGCCAGACAACCCTTTCAGACAGAACCCAATAACAGTCAGACAAAACCTTAAAACAAAGCCAAAACAAAGCCAAACAGACACCCTTTAATGGTCAAACTAAACCCTATGCTAATGAATTCTTATCACAGTCAAGTCTCTCTAGGGCTTCAATAATGTCAATCTAACGAACAATGCTGCATACACAGGTATTTTTATTGCTTTCATCACCTGCTACAACAGGTCTCCAGGCACATTGAGGGATGTATTTTCACGGCTACAAACGCTATATATCGAGTCTCCCCACTAATACAGATCACAATCTTGTTTTATTAATGCAAAAACAATGTTGTACATTTCGAGCCTGTCACTCATTGAGTGAGTGTTCAAACTAGACATGCTATTTTTGTTGTTGTTGGTTTCAACATCCCCTTCCCCACCCCCCACCCCCTCGAAACATGCACCTTTCTTCAGTAATATGTATACCATCAATTTTAGAGATAGATACCTAGAGACAAGGAATAGACCCTGACATAGATCTTTAGATGTGATACTGGGTTTTTTCTACTTACACATGTATCGCTAAACCAGTATGTGTTATAAAGGGTGAAAACAAGGCATGGGTGTTTGTGTACATTGCAAGTTGTGCTTAATCATTTTATACCAATCTATCTAGCATCACACTCAGAAACAAAAAAATCATTGGCCAGAAAGCGTGACAGGAACATAGTAAATTTTCATTATTATCTAAATGAGGGAGGAAACATCAAATAACGTTACACATGATCGAGAAAAAGAGAAATGGATTTCCATTTTTTAATAATTAATGTTAAAATAGAAGAATTTGGACATCAATACCAAGAATAATTATTTAAATTATAGAAACATTAGAAAAATAGAAACATTATACAATAGAAACATTATGCAAATACATGCAAATATACACTGTATATTATGAAATGACCCTACAACCAAGTGTGTATACTTGAGACATTGTGTTAACATGAAAACACACAAATAACATGTTAGTTTATACTTAATAGCTTCTATCAACATGATCAATAAATAAAATTAAGAGTCTATTACTAACACAGTATATTAACCTGTTCACCTAGGATTTTATCTTCTATCCATAAATAAAATTAGGAAACTATACATACTATCCACAACTCCAAGCATCAAACATATATCAATTAACAATCTGTTATATACAGACCGTAAAATGATTGCAAATCGATGAAATTCTTCAGTGAATTTAATATACTTACAATGAACAGTGTGAGTATCCATACAGTCTGGAGATGCTATCATCATGTCTGCAATCTCAGCTATCCAATACACCACACTGATTTCACTGCATACATCAAACACTCCTAACCGAGTGCAAAAACCACGAACACTTCCTACAGCCTCTTAAAGGGGCCGGTACAATCAAGGCCGCGAGATCCACGGTGAAACAAACTCTCCACAAGTCCTTTCACAGATTTCCGTAACACACAGCTCGGGATATATCCCATTAAATCACAGATAAAGCTTTCGATGAAGTCGAACAAATCATGAAACCTTTGAATAACGGTTCTCCATGTTTGTGGATGTAGGCCCTATGTAGCTGTGCAGGAAAATGAAGTAAAAGTGGAATCATTTAACACAGTATTTGTGGTCCGAGGCTTGGGTATACACACACACACTCTCTCTCTCTCTCTCTCTCTCATAGCCTGGCTCTTGACGGAGTTGCTTGCATGGGTATAAAGGTGATAATCTAGTGTAATTACCTTTAATCTCTTAAGTGCCTTCTTGATAAAGCTGGTTGCAATGCTATTACTATTAACGCCAATTCAGTAAACATTAACAGTACTGTATTAAGTGAGTTTTAATGGAGAGTACCTGCGAATGGATTAAAGCATATTTTTATTAGTTGTAATACGATATATTAATTTATGGGTTGTTCAAAGACAGTGGACATATTTATTATCAGAATATAGACCCACCCTCCTAATAAAACTATTATTAAAAATATGTAACATTATAAGTATAAACTGTTTACTCAGACCATTACAAACAATATCCTTGACATAATTCCATTGTTATTAACAATTATTGTGAAATATTTATTTCAATTAAATTTATTTTATATTAATAATGTATTCATTTGTTTAATCAGATAGATAAAATTAGAATAATTAATTTATTGATAGTTCCAAAACAAACTACTCTGTTTATACACCAACCATATATATTTATTTATACATCGTCTATCTTATAGAGTAATTTTCAGTTAATCCCTTTAGATGTAAATTGGAGACCAATGAGCAAATTCCTATCTTGCACCATCAGTGTAGCATCCATTAATGGTATATCAGGTGTTTACTTGCAGGGTGGTATGTAATATAGCACTATGTACATGAGATGTATAACTAGGTAGCTGCTATGTACAACTATACACACGTGGTGTAAATAACCCTGATAACAAGCATGCAGTGGTGGTGCTGCAATATAACCAAGTTTTAATCCATCGCATATTTACAACAGCTGCTGTTGTAGCTTTGCAATGTGTAGACATCCTGGACCTGTAGATATTGTGATTTTGAAATAGACATGATTGTTATCTGAAATAGACATGATTGCTATCTGAAATGGACATGATTGCCATCTGAAATGGACATGATTGTTTATCTGAAATAAACAGGATGATTATCTTGGCTTGTTTCAGTGCAGATCTGAATACATACATAAACAGGTACAATGTCATCACATTAGTATACTGTAAGCATGTATCCAGGGGTTGGGAAAGCCATGCTAGTCAAAGACATATTATGATACTGTTAGAAATTCAGTGTGCCACATCCCGTACAAAAGTAATTGTCAGAAACTCAATGGGCCATTTTGGGGTAAAGAAAGCCAATGGTGCATGCTATATATGCCTGTCCTAATCCCATATAAACATCTGATAAAATGACAAATAATTACATTTCTTCATGAAAACATACACCAATATACATTTGGTAATTAAATAATTGGTACCATTCAGGCTCATCATATGATAATAACCGAACAGAGATATATGTGCGTAATTATGATTCAAATGCTTCCAACATTTAAATTAATGTGCATAATTCTTAGGGACCTATACATGTCTAACAATGATGAAATATGATATTATATTGTCAGAATATTTCCGAAGGAACTTAAGTTGGCAGAAGGAACTTCACATTCTCAGAAGGAACATCAATGGTCAGAAAGAACTTCAATTTGCGAGAAATAACCTCAGATGTCAGAAGAAACCTTACCGATTGTCAGAAGGAACACCAATGGTCATAAGCTACATATAAACTGTCAGAAGGAGTCTCAGTTGTCAGAATAAACCTGAATAGTGTTATAAGGAACATTGGTTCTCAGAAGGGACTTCAATATTGTCAGAAGGAACCTCAGTTATCATAAAGAACATTAGTTTCCAGAAAGAACCTAATTGTTCTAAGGAATCTTATTTATCAGAAGGAACCTCAGTTGTCTGAAAGAACTTAAATTTGTCAGACAGAACCTCAATGTGTCACACTACCTCAATGTGTCACAATACCTCAATTTGTCACAATACCTCAATTGTCAGATGGAACCTCAATTGTCAGAAGGAACCTTGATCTGTACTGATTTTCATTTCTCTCCTTGATACAGGATTCTCTCTCTGGTGGATGAAATCATGTTAACTGTTAATGGCAATCATGCACTGTTTATTAATAGAAAAGTAAACATGTCATCATCCACTACTGGGATTGCCACACATACGATACACTATGTCCAGTTCTCACAGGAGTTTAACACTGCCGGTGTACCGTGGGTCTGCTTCTACTGCACTGTTTCATATTTAGTAAGCAATAGTCACGCAGGAAGTGTCGCCATTCATATAGGAAATGAAATCAAAGTACTCAGGATATATACTGTACAAGGTGATGGCATATATAGATGTACACGTCAACTGAGTGGTCAAGTGTTGTAAAAAGTCATTTTCAACTTTTTCCGTTGAGAAAAAGACTGACGAAAAGGACTAATAACAGTGTAGTACTTAATTATTTGATATTGTGTGGGCTGGTGATGTTTCATAAGATAACCACAATTCTGAAGGTTATGATATTTCTTTAATCAAAAAAGACATTCTCATTTTTGTATCCAATGTATTTGAAAAATGTCCTCTAGAAAATAACAAAAAGTTAACAAACTTTCAATATGATCTAAATAGGACAATATCTAGAAGAGGACAATATCTCAATCAAGATGTTCTCACTAATATGATATCTCAAACAAGAGAACATTTCAAACAGGAAATTATCCAAAAAAGGATAACATCTCAAGCGCAATGATATCTAAAAAATGATGTTATCTCAAACAAGAAAATATATCAAACCAGACAATATCTCAGAAAGAAAGCAATCTCAATTCCAATAGGATATCAGAAAGTATTCTCTCTCAAAAAGGATATCTCAAACAGGAATAATATCTGAAAACTTACACCAACACTCCCACAATTATACTCAAATTCACAGCCCTGCAGACGGACACAAAAACAACTTGTTAACCCACTCACTGCTGGATTAGGCACAGCATCTGCTCTTTAGAGCATCTCTGGATGCCTCCAACATGGAGAGGGTTAATGTAGTCTCATGACTATATGCCTTGAGACACAGCATCACACAAAGCTAACCTGCTAAAGCAGTCTAATAGTGAAACACTTCAGATCAATCAATGCTTGGTGTATTGGGTTTTGTCGTGTTACATATATCAGTACCAAAATTACTCTAATAATTCAAGCCCACTTATAGTTCAAACACCTAAATTAATCGGAAAAATTAAATTAAAATAAATAAAACATGACCCTAACATATGAACATGACTAAAGTAATTATTTTAAAATCATAATTTTATAATTACATGTATGTGAACACGATCCTTTTTTTTCATAACGTTTTTACAAATATATACGGTACTAGTATCTGTTTTTAAATCCTTAATTTATTAACCATTTCATTTACAACCATATTTTGGATTTTAATTTAATCTTTCCTAATTACGGTATATATGAACAATGATAATTTTCAATTTTCGTATTTTTCTATTAATTCTAACAGCTACAAATTTAATTAATTTTATCCTGTTGGAATTATTAGGGTAATTACGGTAGATATGACACAGAGGCAGACATGTGTTGGAACTGCCACGGCCATTGAAGTGATGAATGAGACCTCTTCTCCCGTTCCGTGACAAAGACGAATAGCCACCACCCTCTACCTGCCTGTGCCTTCTCTGGCATATTCATCTTCCGAGCAGCACTGGAATACAGGATCCGATATTTGCAAACTCTCCTCACTTCTCAGGTGGTCTCTCACCTGCGGCCATGTTGCTGGAAGAGTTCGTAGACGCAACATGTCGTGAGGCAGACACAGCATGTCATGAAGTCGTGTTCATTACATGGTGATAGCATTGGACTGGAGACTTCGCAGATAGTTTTCCACCTGCGCACCCAGTTAGTTCAGGAAAATGTTTGTAGAATTGTTTTTGTTTTATTTCTTAATTAATTGTTTTATTTTTATTATATTTTTATGTGTATTCATTTATTTATTTATATATTTCCATCCATCCATCCATCCATCCATCCATCCATCCATCCATCCTTCCTTCCTTCCATCCATCCATCCATCCATCCTTCCTTCCTTCCTTCCTTCCTTCCATTCATTCATTCATTCATTTATTTATTTATGTATTTATTTATATATTTGGGTAGGTGAAACTATGATTAATAAAATGTTCACAGTAAACTTTTCTTTTTTTAAATCATTACCAGTATTGTAATAAAAAAATATATATACAAAAAATATTTTTAAATGCCTCTATTTATTTCCAATGCAGGATATATACCTTTAAAAAGTATGTATAAAAAGAACCGCAAAACAAATATCCATGTATTGTGTATCTGAACATGTGTACCTTAGCTTGTATTGCACAGGAAAAAGGTGATGGCACATCACAAATGTCAATCACCTTTTATATAGTGTGGCAGTTCATTTACACAGCCTATCAACTCATCTATAGAATGTCTGTCAACCGTTGGGTAATGGATATTGAACAGTGCACTTCCTGAGTGACATGCGTGTGTGTTTGTTGCTTGTATGTTGCAAAGAAAAACAGCAGAGTGTGTATTTCAGTGGTAGTAAAACCTGCATTACATTGTGAAACATTCAAGTACTTCTTTTTCAATGTGTGTGTAGTCTAGTCTTGTAAGATGTTGAACTCCGATTGGAGAAAAATAAATAATCATAGAACGTTTTGGTGAGCAAAAACATGTACCTGATGTGTCTTATGTATAAATGTCATTGAAATTAATTCTGAGTTTTACATTTTAACCACACATAATTTCAGAAAATAATAAGTTACTATGAACTTGGTAAATGAATACTGTCTTTATTTGCAAATATTAACTGATATTTAATTATCGTGTTTAAAAATATCATTGAAATATTATCAGAGTTTTAAATTATAACTACATACACTTTCATAAAGAATAAGTTACTATCAACTTAGTGAATCAATAATGTCTTCATTGAAATATTACAATATCCTTTTAAAATAGCATACATCTACATATCCACAATATTCCATTCATATTGGCCTAGTTTATATTTTAGGAAACTATGATGTAATAATATGAGGTATTTATCACAGGTGAGAAATATACCACTTACCACCCACTATCCACTACTCCCTCCCCACCCCTCTCTTCCTCCCCCACCCTGTGTGAGATCTACAAACAGGTGATCCACATGAACATTCTCTGGTAACTGTGAGATATCCAAGACGATGACAGAAACAGGTTAACTAAACTTATAATATTATTAATGAGTATATATTTATAACTTCTTTTTTTTTCACACAGAATTGTTTTCCCCCCAGCCTCATGAAAAGTCAGAGAGAATGTATGTATTCATAACTATATTTGTTTCTCTCCTTTCAAATGTTTTTTTCTTCATATTTTTCAGCATCATGACAAAACATAGCAGCTTGTTCATCACAAGACAAATGACATTCAGCTGTCATAATTAAATGATTCATAACTGATTGAAATACACAGTCTGACAATTCTGCAAGAGCAGACTGCCAGGAATAACAGGTCGGGCGCCATTTTTACAGGACAAAGTCAATCCTGGGTGGGATTCGAACATTACTTACCTGGCTTGCGAGTCCACCACTCTGCAAACTTAGCCAAATAAAACTCCCGCACTGCAAGCCTAGACGAGTAGGAACATTTTCACACAGTGAAATCCTAAAATATGTAATAAAATTAATCAGCATGCAGTGTTGAGGGGTTAAATTTGGTTTCGGAATTCTTATTATTTTACAAAGAAATGAATTGCTTTCAGGAACATAATAATAAATAATGTAATATTCAATGCTCAACACTGGCAGCAATAAATTGAAGTTCCTGGAATAGCAGACCAAGTGGAGGAGTTATTGCATGCTGAATGAGACTCAGACTATCAGCTGTTCAGGCAGAAGAGTTCTCCAGATTTGCGAATGTGACAGGAATGCAAGATCGCCTCGAATTCCAAGATACTCGCCTCCTAAATCCAACAAAAGCACCTCAACAATCCGGCAAAAGGTAGAAATCAATGCTAGGATCAGAAAACCATAGGAAATTCATATTTGTCATGATTACGTTAAAGGAATATGAAGGAGGTCGAGTTAAGAATAGTAACGGAGCAATTTCTACAATTGAATTTTCACCTCTAGAACGTCTGTGTCCTTGGAATGGATGAAATTGTTAATCAGGTTTTCTATCCAGAATGCAACTTCCTAGCCTTCGAAATATAAAGGAAGATTGTAAAATTATAAAATGTCAAATTGCCTCAGATTGTACCATTAACATAACCTTCCTTCTGCTGTAGTTAACTGGAGGTGTCATCCATGCTGAAGGCAACCAGAGATGCTCTAAATGAATGTACCTGTGTCTAATCCAGCAGGGATAGGGTTAAAGAAGTTATTTTAGACTGAATTGAAAATTGATAAAATTACATGTATTTAATTTACCATCATGGACCAGTGCTGGTTTCAAATACAAATTTACATATTCTGTAACAGGACTGTTTCCACTCTGGGATTTGAACTCGAGGTGCCTGGATTGAGCATCCAATGTGCTTCCAAATTAACCAAAGGTGAACACTGTAACAAGCCAAATAAATATTTTTCTATCAAGCTACATAATTTTCATCCAGAGAAAGTAAGAATACAAACCATGGTTTTTCATTTTAACTGATAACACACGTGCATTATAGTGCTGCAACAGAAAATATGTACATTTGATGTGGACCTGTCTCAAGGTATTCCGCAGCTAATAAATAAATGTTGAATGAATTACAGACATGTGTCTTCTCTAAACATGATGAATCCGTTCATCTCGCAGATCCCAGCAGAATTAAAAATACAATTTGGAACTTGATATGGGTTAAATATATATTTAAAGCGATCATCCACAGCTTCTATCTGCCAGTCTCGACACAGTTGTGTTATATTTTAATGGTGTAATTCCCAAGACATATATTCCCTTGTTTACTGAAATTCTTTTCAGGTTAAGGTATGAGGTAGGTAGATGCTATCATTAGTAGTCAGGTGGATAGTCTAGGAACTCTGGAACGTGACAAAGTCCATGCTGCAGTGTACGCAACACAGGATGCACTATTATTAACAACATGCTACATGACTCAAAGCCAAATTGCTGGATTGTGACTCCAACGCTCTACAGACTGAGCCAAAGGGCCAGGTAACCCGCTGGCCAAGACCATCTTATATAACCCCCAGAGACATAAATGTAGGCGTGTTCACATTTAATTCAATTAATTCTCAAAAGAGACATGTCTTTTGGACAGCATCAGAATAACTGTGCAGTGTTTTATTGTGAAACTTATGAACATGGTGGAACAGAGGACAGTGCAGATCCTGGGATTCGAACCAGAGTTGCTGGATTATGAGACCAACGCTCTACTGACTGAGCTAAAGCCGTAAAGGGTTTAACCCTGCTGGATGATACCAGTAGGAGCAGTTTAGCCTATATTAGACTAGGCTACACGTAAATCCCAGTGTTAGAGTTCCATGATAATGTTCATGTAAGGACAGATAAGTGTTTCTGTCAGTATTGTTTGATATGACAAAGTCTACCATCCTAGACACGGGAAATGTTGCATGTGTCAAAACATCCATTATATATAGGGCATAATTAAATAAAATAACAGACATTGCGTCTCATGTTTTCTCAGACATCAATTGCATGTGCATTATAGAGCAGTGTTTGTCTGTGACTGTCTGTGAATGTTGGTGACTGTCGGTGACTGTCTGTGACTGTGTCAGCTCTGACTGTCCATTCCTGTCTGTAACTGACTTTTGTAACTGTGACTGATTGTCTGTAACTGTTTGTGGCTGTATTCTGACTGTTTGTGACTGTATTCTGTGATTCTGACTCTTTGTGGCTGTATTCTGTGATTCTGACTGTGGCTGTCTAATGTGATTCTGACTCTCTGTGACTGCATTCTGTGAGTCTTACTGCATATATCTGACTGTGTGACTATGAATGTAACTGACTGTGATTCTGACTGTTTGTGACTGTATTCTGTGTTTGTGACTGCTTACGATATATGACTAGCTGTGACCGGTCTGAAAACTAAATATATGACACCAAAGTCATGAATTGCTCCATTCCTCTGGTGTCATATAAATACAACTCAAAAACATCGTAAGAATATACAGTGTACAAAATACAAATACATATACATTTACTTTTATAAAAACATGGCTGCTCATTGGAATTCTCTTCTTAATAAATTGCAAGGAATTTCGGAGATCCTCTCAGCTGGATTAATCAGAATTGTTTTTCTATAGGACAATTTGAGGTAGGCCCACTGCAATAAATGTCCAAGCTCATAGAATAATAGCATAGTTCACCATTCCAGTATCTCATTTAATTGGCATAAAAAATCCCATTGAGGAAATTCTGGCAGCAGTTTCATTGGCAGTAAATTCTTGGCAAATCAAGTCAATTTATTTCCCGTAATTTGATTTTAATTCTCGATTTACCCCATCGACATAGAGGTAGCAAGTTTTCCTCATTACTTTGAGAGTTGAGTTTATCTCATGTTGTTCTGTAGCACTCCTGAGTAAAGTGCTTAAATCCACAGGGCTCTAAGCCACCCAGCTGTAAATGGGTACCCAGTAGGATGAGATGGAATTGTAAAAGTTAATTTTCGATTACCTGAAATTGCATACTCCTCAGTGAGTTGATGATGGAAAATGTGTGTACACTGATCCAAATATTTTATTATATTAATATTTTAGGTGAGTGAGTGAATATGGAGTTGAACATTGCTGCGGGAATCTTTCACCCATTTGCGACAATAATATTGTAGGTCATGTGAGTCAATCAGATTGCTGGGAATTGGGTCCAGGTCTGGTGAATAGACTGCAAGTCTGGATGCGAAGGATAGATCTCACCTCTAAAGTCTTCTGACAGGACACTACATGACAAAGACCCGAGTTGACCAGAGAGTGACCAGAGGATGACCATACACATGCTTGAGGAATGCAGTTGGCTGATACCTGGGCTTATATTCAGTCTCTCCCTCAGAGATCAAGTCACTTGAAGGTGTGATAAGGGGCTCAAACATCCATTGAGATCAAAGGCCGCTGGGCCTTATGGATAATTAGCCACCTACAACAAGCTGTGTAGGACCCTAAGAAATGTCCCTCTGGTGGAAAGAACGGGATGTGTGTGTGTGTGTGTGTGTATGTGTGTGTGTCTGTGTATGTGTGTGTACATGTGTGTGTGCATGTATGTATGTGTGTATGTACATGTGTATGTGTGTGTGTGTGCGTGTGTACATGTGCGTGTGTACATGTGTGTATGTGTGTGTGTGTTGTGTGCATGTATGTGTGTGTTTTGTGTGTGTATATGTGTGTAGGCATGTGTGGGTGTGTGTGTGTATTTATGTGTTAGTGTGTGTGTGTGTGCATGAATGTGTGTGTGTGTGTGAATTGTCTGTGTAAATTGTGTGTGTAAGTGTGTCTATAAATGTATGTATGTA